>JAUTBT010047904.1:0-16278 GCA_032361225.1 Lepetodrilus schrolli | reverse complement strand
TTAAATCAAAAAAGATTGTTATATATATATATATATATATATATATATAAAGATGTGTGCATGTTTACGTTCTACAACAGACATTCAATGCTGTACTATCATCATCACATGGCGCCATAACGTACGGTCATTAGCGTTGAATGAATAAATTCAATAAAACAGAACTGAGGTTGTACTAGAATAGATAGCAGTATATTTATCTAGATCTGCATGGAAGAACTCCTTTGTGTAGCGTTTTCCCCCATGTTCTACGCTATTGTTTTATCTCATTCGAGCTTGTCACGATTGACAGTTAACATCTGAAAAAAGGACTTCGGTTGAAAGGCGTGTAATGGCGGTGCAATCAAGGATGATTGACATATTGCGTGATGGATTCGCCTGATACCAGACTAAATTTGATTTGTCTAAAACCAGGGAATTAACTGAGAGTGCCTGTTACACATTGGTTATGGAGACATACCTCACGCTATTTTGACTGGGAAACTGTTCTATCATTAGATTGAAATTAGATCGACGTTATATCAAAGTAATCTGACATATAAACGGTACGTGTAATATTACATGACAGTATGCTGACTTCGTAGAAATTGTCATATCATAGTATTCTTGCATTCATTGTCATATCATAGTATTCTTGTATTCATTGTTATATCATAGTATTCTTGCATTCATTGTTATATCATAGTATTCTTGTATTCATTGTCATATCATAGTATTCTTGCATTCACTGTTATATCATAGTATTCTTGCATTCATTGTTTCATCATAGTATTCTTGCATTCATTGTTATATCAAATTATTCTTGCATTCACTGTTATATCATAGTATTCTTGCATTCACTGTTATATCATAGTATTCTTGCATTCATTGTTATATCAAAGTATTCTTGCATTCACTGTTATATCATGTATTCTTGCATTCACTGTTCTATTACAGTATTCTTGCATTCACTGTTCTATTACAGTAGTCTGTGATGGAGAATGTAATACGATATTAATAAGAAATAATTATGAAATTGAAATCAATAATATATTACGATGTATTCTGACATGGATACTGTTGTATCACAGTATGGCTATTGTAAAGGTCTACAGTATAGTATGCTGTTAGATAGTGTAGTACAGTGTACTTATATGTTTAATGTACTTCATTACCCGGGATCGTGTTGGCACAATGCTTGGTGACGTTACCTGTAATCGTCACGTCAAACTATCAATCTATAATAGGTATACAAGCGACTCTAAACCTCAATTATTTTTTTAAATAAACAAAATATAGGTATACATCTACATTAGTCTACATGGGGTATAAAGTTGAGCAATAATTATATGTTCAGCAGAGAGAGAGAGAGAGAGAGAGAGAGAGGGAGAGAGAGATAATAGAGAGAGAGAGAATAGAGAGAGAGGAGTGAGAGGAGTGAGATAGAATATATAGAGAGAGAGGAGTGAGAGGAGTGAGATAGAATATAGAGAGACAGGAGTGAGAGAGAGATGAAAGAAAGAAAAGAAAACCAGAAGTTCCTTTGCACCTACCTGCACATGTCTGTATTCCTCTGTTATTCCACAATATCCACTCTTCATTCATAGACACAGCTCCGTACACTGACAGAAGGCTGCAAACTTCAACTTAGGCTGTATACGATACAATGTGAGATCAGGCCAGTGGGCGGCGTTACATAGCGCGTGTGGAGCGTCGATACTGGTCCAAGGCACTGTGAGAAGTCTAGCCTCTCAGAGACTCCACACAGCTCGCCTAGCTAGGCTCCATTACCAGGAATCGCAGACAATATCAGAGCTCTACTTCAATACGAAACCTCCCCAAATGCGAGCCCTGCTTGTTCTTTGGTACTACATAACCTCTTCCTAATGGTTATGGCATTCGGAGTTCAAAGACTGATGTTCTCTTCCCTATTCTTCCAGCAGTGTTGGCGCGTGCATTCCATGTCCTGGCGTGATCTCGCGTGGTCAGATTAGCCAACACTTCCCCGACCTGCTTCTCAGTGGCGGTTCCAGCAGTCAGTGGCAGTAACAGCAGCTGGTTCTAACTACAGCAGACGACCACTGCCCAAACAGATCGGGAGTTAAAGTATCGATCGCTGCAGTCTTCCCTGTACGTGACGGAAGTCTGGTGCACTGGATCCACTTGTACCCCCCAGACCCCCGTCCCCATGTTATCTAGAAGCTGTTCCTCGGGAATAGCTCAAACTTTAATTACACTGCTAGAAATATTCAGATATATACACATGTAAGTGTGAGAAGGAGATTAACCTTGAAGCCAAGGGTTGATGGGTTTAAAACCAACCAAAGTCTCTCGTATGCTGTGTAGCGGCTTCAGTGTGATCAGTGAGTCACCATGATCAGATCTTGTATCATTAAGAACCACGAAGATGTTTCGGTTACATTACTACAGAAAGGCCTCGGGCTAATCATGACACGTCATTATGCTACAGTCGATATATAGAATTCCACATGTAATGAAGCTGGTACAGAACGCAGACTGTCAATATTGCTGCTCCATTCAAGTGGTCTATGTACAGATACAATAAAGAATATCATCGGAAGGATTGGCAAACAAGACATAGACGTCGGGATGTTTGTACAGACGCCTCTTCTATGTGCAATTCCGAACGTGTTCTCAGAATTTACTAAGAACGTTATAGCACGCATACGCACACGTGCATGTGCGCGTTGTAACGTTGTTAGTGAACGCGATTTTCTTATGTATGTACACTTTCTAAAATAATAGAGCAAACAATCAAAACAATGACGAGATAACTCAATACCGGTATATAGTGTACGTTTAAGCAAACGATGTTACCATACTACAATACTGCGACCACTTTCTCCAGGCTATCCTCCCAGGATGGCAGACCATTCCTGACACCAAAATATCTAAGATCTGAAGATATATTCACTATATTCACAAATGATTTTATGTACACGTAAATACATATTGGATTGTGTGCGTTGTTCTTCGTGGTAGACCGTGGTGAAACCTCCGCGGCTTGTCCAATTACATTTTATGTTATAATTACTCAGTGTGTTACGACTATTGGCATTAAACGAGGGCAATTCACTGCTAATTCCTGGTACAATGGTATAAACCTACAACCAAACAGCACGTATCTCTGTCCAGGAAGATCTAGATACCAAGTTCGCAAAGTTTCATGCTTTATCCAATAGTGTCACGAGTTTATATATCATTATTTGTATATTCGGCGGCCATCTTGGATTTTGACAAAAGTAGGTCACCAAAGCTGGGCGCCGCGACTGATTATATTTATGCACATTATTCACAGTAGGTATAAGTGTGCAGTTTCATGCTAAAATGCAGCGTGTTACGATCTTTTTAGCTGAGCCACCTCACTATACCGCAGTAGTTGACGTCTGACATTGTCCTCTTCTGTCTGTAGCGCGTCCAGTGATTCCATCAGTGTAATTATTTACACCTGGGGGTCGAGCCTCAGTAATGCACAAAGAATGGTGTCGTTGCACCGCGGTGCCAAATCAGCACTCTGGAAAGTCTACGTGATGTTTATCTTAAATACGTCTGTTATCTGACTCGACTGATATGTGAAAACACCTTTAAAAGTAAATACTGTTAATTGCCTTACTACTCCGTGTGAATATGGATGTAGGTAAAACGGTGCTATGTGAGTATAGAGGTTACGAAACTAAATGTACGTGCATGCTGTGAATGTATGAGGAACTGTATTGTGAGTAAACGAAGAACTAGATGTGAGTAGAGACGGGACATATGTGTGTGAGTGTAGGTAACACTGTGTGTTCTTTAAATGTTGAACTAAATTAGTCTGGAGGAATTCTATATAACCTGGAATTGCGATGTCCAAAGCATTTTATTGCAATTATTAACTGAGAGATTTATTTATTTGTAGTGCCGATTCCAAATCCAATTGATGCCACTTTGTAACCTTTGGGCAATTTGACCTCTATAGCCTCAAAATGGCGGCCATATTGGATTTATATATAATTGGTAACTTTCAGCTCATTAATGGAATTGGAC
Source organism: Lepetodrilus schrolli (assembly GCA_032361225.1). NCBI lineage: Eukaryota > Metazoa > Mollusca > Gastropoda > Lepetellida > Lepetodrilidae > Lepetodrilus > Lepetodrilus schrolli. The sequence continues at coordinate 12,255 of JAUTBT010047904.1, read as the reverse complement.
TTTGTTTTAAAACTAGCTTATTTAACACTGGTTCATATTTGGTTCCTGTTACTAACTGCATGGCCGCCAACATAATAACTATCTTTTTAATTACTCTAGATTTAAATGTGTTAACATTATATTTTGATGGCAACTGTAAAATATCAGGTAATTAGTTGAAGATAAGACACATTCAACCATTTAGAAATTGAAAATGGCCGCCAACTTTATATACTGATTCGACCAGCTATAGGACCTTGATATTGATAGTTAAGTTTCAAATTGATATGAAACACAGTTACTCCTTAAAACGCTTCTATTAATTGAATAAAACATTGGTTCATGTTTGTTAACTGTAGAGTACTTCTGTATCATAGTCATGGATTCTGGGATCAATATCTGATTTATTATTGATCTCTTTACTCACTTGAAACATCGTTTTGCTTATGAAAACTATTTATTAAGTATTGCTACACATACATCATGTAATCATCATGTATGGAAGTAAAACCTCAACTGAGGCACGGGTCGTACACACACACACACACACACACACACACACACACACTCACAAACACACAACTACACACACAAACAGACACACACAAACACAAACACACACAAACACACCACACACACACAAACACACACACTCAAACACACACACACATACACACACAAACAAACACACACACAAACACACACACTCAAACACACACACACAAACACACAAACATACACTCACAAACACACAAATACACACACAAACATACACACACAAACACACACACACACACACACTCAAACACACACACCACACACACACACACTTACACACACAAACACACACAAACACAGACACACACACAAATACACACACACAAACATACACACTCAAACATACACACTCAAACACACAAACACACACAAACACAAACACATACTCACAAACACACAAATACACACACAAACACACACAAACAAAAACACACAAACACACACACAAATACACACACAAACATACACACAAACACAAACACACTCAAACACACACATATATGATTGATGTCAACTTTACAAAGTGTGATCACCGTCCTCATAATCACCATGACCATCATCGTCATTATCATTATCATCATCGTCATTATCATTATCATCATCATCGTCATTATCATTATCATCATCATCGTCATTATCATTGTCATCATCATTATCATCAGAAAATGAGCGATTATCCTGCGTATATTGACTCCAGCATACATCAGCCTTTCCTCTACAGTTATATAGAACGGCGCCTCCAGGTTTTCCTGCTGAACAGCTACATACACCATGTCATCATCTGTTTGTAGCACATGGCTTATCTGAGCAACAACAACACTTTATCATCTACAGGATTTCTGGTGGTGCAGCAGAACATTACTAGGAATTCCAACAGGAATAAGTTTTGGCCTTCGCATCACGTGTCCAGCCAAAGTTGGATCAAATGATGGTGGATTCTAAAGAGATGTTACATACCATTGCATTGGCTGGAAGTGAATGCGCTTGGTATTTTCCTGAAATGCCTTACTTGTTGGCGGAAGGGATGATAGCTGTGGTGTCGATTTGATAGCTGTTGCTGTTTTGGAATGCCAAGTTGGTGTTCTGGCTTCTGTCATACTGTGACTTGGGTGCCCATAGCAGCAGCTACTAATGAGGAAAATAGCTTCTCGTACAACCTCTTGGACATCTGCATGTATGATTCATGCTTCTGTCTTACTGTGACTTGGGTGTCTTCAGTAGCAGCTACTAATGAGGAAAATAGTACAACTTCTTGAAGACTGTTGTTTTCCCAATACAATGTAATTGTACAACAGTATCGCACACATGTGCAGCTAATATATGCGGTACGATATCAATGTCTATTAGTTTTCGTTCGCCACTGGTAGCTTCCATCAAACACTAAGTAGACTTTTAAATCGTATTCGACACAATGAACAATCCACAATATATCAGAACCATCCATCACTACTGTTTCTGGTACAACATACAAACATGCAGATACTTCATGGCTAAGTTTGTTCTTTAATACAGCTTTCTTCTTTGCAATACGTATGTCGGAATTGGCGGAGAGAGAGTTGCAGGGCTATCAGACTGGAATACATCAATGCTGTATCAACTACTTCAACTTCTCCAACTGTTATAGATTTCTTTACAGATACCGTCGTTACCACTTTCTTAGTTAATGGTGCATAGAATCCATCGGGTAAATATTTAATTATTAATGTTGTTATAGTGACTAACATATTCATAGAGTTACTTGATGTATTGATAGTAAAATGGTAAATATACTTACAAAATGCTCCAGTCTGAGACATGTCTTGTTCTTCTTAAGAATCAGACATTTACAGGGACCAGTAATTATTCAGTAACTCAAAATCATAAACACATATTTCCACTTACGTTTATTGCATATGTATTGACAAAATCATTCAATGTTTGTGTTTATCTGATACCCACTAAAATGATCCGAGATATAATGCACGTAACATCATATGACAAAGGATACCTCATGAATATAACTCAAATAAGACACGAATAAAATGAACATTGTTTTAAATGTAATCTTTAACCATGTTCTTGATGACGTAACAGAAGCATTTTAATGAGTAACTGTGTTACATATCAATTAGAAACTTAGCCATCAATATCAAGGTTATATATCTGGTCGAATCAGTATATATAAACCTGGCTGCCGTTTTGAATTTCGTAATGGTTGAATGTGTCTCATCTTCCTAGTGGCCCAAAAATGTTGCAGTTGTCATCAAAATCTAATGCTAACACTCTAAATCTAGAGGAATCGAAACATATGGCGGCCAGTGGGTACCTGGTACCAAATAAGAACCAGTGTCTTATTCAATGAAAGATAAGCTATTATTCTTTTTTTTTCAATGTTCCAATTCCATTAACTGAACTTCAGGTTATAAATTATGTATAATTCCAATATGGCCGCCACTTTTGGGCTAAATAGGTCAAATAGGCCAAACGTTACAAAATGGCATCAATTGTATTTGGAATCAGCACTACAAATACAGTTAATAAATGCAATAAATTGCTTTGCTCGCCACAATTCCAGGTCTCATGTAATGTGAAAATAGAAAATTCTTCCGGACTACATGTACGTTGTGTGAGTACAGAAATAACGCTGCTGTTCTACTAGACTAGAACCACAATTGAACTGGATTTTATCCTAAATCCCGTCAATAATACTGGAAATCTCGTCAATAACACTGAAAATCCCGTCCGTCAATAATACTGAAAATCTCGTCAATAATACTGAAAATCTCGTCAATAATACTGAAAATCCCGTCAATAATACTGAAAATCTCGTCAATAATACTGAAAATATCGTCAATAATACTGAAAATATCGTCAATAATACTGACTAATTGACGTTATCAATACCTGTACACCGTCGTGGCCCGCCATTTTCATGGTTCGAGAAGTTTCACAAATCCTTGTTTTCGAGGATTTGCGTCTTTTCTTCCTCTTGGAACAGTTTTCAATAAAGTTGTAATAACTTGCAACCTATAGTTCTCTGAATATTAAATGTTAAATTTATACATAATTATTTGTGCATTAACTGGCCTTCTAGATGTACGATGCCTCTCAAACTAAACCAACAAGAAAACAGCCCTGCATTGAATCAATGCAAACGTACGCAGACGACACCACGTCCTAACACAACGCCACCACTGCGTAGCGTTCCGGAGACAGATGTTTGCAATATATTGTTTAATGTGCTCCTGCAATATTACACGTGCACATCGTTCTGCTTACATCTGTGCATACTTCAAGATGTCCAATGGCTGTAAAATCCAAGCGAAGCGTGAATTTTGAACGTGCATCTGCTCAATCATGTTGCTCGGCATATGTATAGAAATGTTACTTCACGCATCTCGAGATGATGTATGCCTTGGCGTGTTTCTGTATGCATGTCTCATGTTTGACTACCACGCTGTACGTTTTTCTTGCTGCGCCATGACATATTGCTAAAGTACGCGACTACTCTCAACGTTCAACACCTATAGTTGATATATACATCGTCACGCACGGATGGGAACTGCTAGCAGCGACGTTAAACAACAATTCTATCACCTACTGTTTCAGATATGATTAATAGGCTGGTTGAAGATCCTGAAATAGCTAAGTTCTTCGATATGGTATGCACTGGCATATTGCTTTATAGACTATTGACTATGGATTAGCGTCAGTGGTTCCTACCAGTGGTATAACGATATTATTTATATTGTTACTGCTTCCGTCCATTTATACACAGATTTCATAAAGTGGTCTCCAAAATAGCGAGAAAGAGATATAAATATCGAATTTTGGGCGATTCTTCTGTAGTGTAAGGTCAATGATTTTTTATATTTAAAAAAAAATCAGACAGATTGACACAAAGTTTTTTTTAACGATGACTATCATGATGGTACCATGGCGGGTGTCTGTGTGCGCGTGTGTGTGTGCATGCGCATGTGTGATCTCTTCGAGTAGTAAGCATCGTGGCATGTCATAATTTCAACGTTGCCGTGTTAACGTCTCCAGAATCATGCAGATCAATTAAGCTTCAATCTGCGCCACTTAAGATCACGTGTCTTTAACCAGATATCAACTCCTTCCGTGCCCACTTCCGTGAAATCTGCACGATACGTCAACAGCCAGATGCAAGTCAATGCCTCGGAAGAACTAGTTATATAGCCATTTATTTTCTGTAATTGATTTAATACGGCAAGCGTCGCGTGTTGTTGCACCAGCTCGTCATGATGCCGATATATTGGTATTCCACGACACGTAGCTCCGCCATTTCATTTGCATTTACCCGCCATTATTATCCAATCAGATTATCACGTCTTCAGTATGAACGATGGAGTAGATGATACTTGTTTTTGTGCATATCTGTGGATAGACATATATCACTTCCTGGATGTCAATATTAGGCGATAAACATCACATACTGGAGAGAGTGAGGAATACTTCATCCTGTGTAGGTACATGTCTTGTACAGCCTGGATTTGTTGCTTGAATTGGGGTTGAGATAAATATATATTGTTGTCAAACTATCCACATGGTCTACACCGATGTATACTATATTACACTCCGGGCCGACGCTCTAACCATTACGCCACGGAGCCGGCTATAGTACATGTATGTACAACACAGAGACACGTGAAATTCAGTTGTATACTTGCATATATATGTAATAATTTCACTTTTAATTTTAGATGCAATATACATAAGCCACACACGCCCATTTTACTTTGCTGTAACATGTGAGCACTGTCTACAAGAACTATTTAAAAGAACCAATTAAAGTCCCCATTCCTCAAACATATCGTAATGTCACAGATTTAGATACTAATATATTTGCTGAAAATAATAACTATGAATCTATGCCATGCATCATATCACGTATAGGTAAATCTGCGTTGTCGACTGATTGCGATGTGCTATAAATGGGTCCATTGGTGGCGCTACTATTCTCATTTACACACAGTATAATTCATGCACCAACTATTTTGAATACTGTAAAAATGAGGCAAGAATATGAGGATTTATAATACGCGTCACTCCCAACATTGGGGGAATGCTCAGAGCCCTATAAAGATTAACCCTGAATGACAAAGGGTTCGTGAATTTCGGACATTAATTATTATGTCCTACTTTACGCCTGGGCGTAAGTGGATGTTCTCTCCAACTGTCAAAGCCAGCCCTGAATACGTGGGCGTTGTCTGATCGCTGATGCACGTAATCACAGAGTACATCGGCATTACGTACGGATTTCAATAAATGTTGGAGAGGAAAAGGGTTTAAAATAATAGCGATCCATTACCAAAGATAAAGCTGAACAAGAGCCGGCTTCCAAACAGGGTTAATAGAAATCTTTAGAATGTACTTGATTTCATTGTGTTGGGGTCAGTTTTACAAAACGAGTGTAACAGTACGAGTAATAGGTTTACCATACAGCGTAATTGTTTTACACTAACTTACTCTACGGTAAGATTATAATACAATAATTTCGTGGGAACATTTGGTAAAGAATGGCTTTTCGAAATATTTAAATTATCTAAAAATAAGCATTGTAGCGCCAACATAGGATCCATTGACAACGTAGCACGATCAGTGGACCAACATAGGATCCATTGACAACGTATGACGATCAGTGGACCAACATAGGATCCATTGACAACGTAGCACGACAAGTGGACCAACATAGGATCCATTGACAACGTAGGACGATCAGTGGACCAACATAGGATCCATTGACAACGTAGCACGATCAGTGGACCAACATAGGATCCATTGACAACGTAGGACGATCAGTGGACCAACATAGGATCCATTGACAACGTAGGACGATCAGTGGACCAACATAGGATCCATTGATAACGTAGCACGATCAGTGAACCAGCATAGGATCCATTGACAACGTAGCACGATCCGTGGACAGCGCATATTCACCATGTATATAATGCGCATGACATTGACCGATCGCGCAGCGCTATCGACGGACTCACCGTTGCCGCTACCATTGATATATCCCGCAGAGTTCGATGGCAACCTACAATAGTATGTAAGCCACGTCAGGGATGTAGTAAAAGGAGGCTAGTACGGACAATTAGGTCAACCTGTCGGCGCTAGTGGCGTCCATTTACAAGAACGCCTATCTATCGACACTTGACGACATCAGTATCAATCCAGATGCATCACAATTTATAAGAGATTCCGAGAAGCTATGTAGAATTGATCATTGTTCGCAACACACCATCTTATATAAAAATTGACAAAATGGCAGAGGTTAGAGAGAAGTAGGCCTACGCATTGGCGCTAATTTGAATCGTGAGTATACTAAATACAAGACCGAGTAGAAACTCGGTGGTGTTTAAGAGAAAGCTGTCTGGTGATTTAGGAAGACAATGAAAGCTGAGAATGGTGAAAGTATGTACAGGTGTGTGTACCTGATTCTGATTACATTAGACACGTGACGTCATGCGAGGGTTCATTTTTCAAAATGTAGGACCATTACTACGTACCAAACCGGAAGTTGCCTTGGTTTACGCGTGTTCAACGATGAGATTGCCTGCAAACGGGTCAGTATTAAACACTACGATACCGTAATGCCATACATACATATCCCAGTCATTCGCATTGCTAGTGGGGAGCAGTTATTGAATTGAAGAAGCTTCTGTCTTGATGGCATCATTGTCTACAGTTGTTGGCACGCATGCGGTGATGTATGCCACTGGCGGGTAGAGGGCGCGCAATCGGATCCCATCAGACGCGCGTGAGCGTACACGTGTCCAGATAACCAGAAATATAGGGATTGTTTCATTGCACCGCCATTGACATAAACTGTCAAAGTCTCGGGCATGAGGAAAGAACAGCGGTCTTCTATTTCTAGCATGTACCGGTGCAACGCACGTTTGTTCCTATTGGTGATTTAGTTAAGACGTTTGGAGATACCGTCGACGGGTTGAAATACGTCTTCGTTTGATACAACACCGCACACAATACGGACAGTGTGCAATGTTTCACCATGCTGTTGAAAATCGTTCAGAGAAATTCATTTAAAATGTAATACTATATAACTATAATCTTTATAGTCGGTAAAACACATTTCACCGTCAATCAACGAAGCCATCACATCGGCGTCTTCCACGGTCAGTTGCCAGTGGATGTCACAGGGTTAACATCAAGTATTCATCAATATATATATATATATATGTTAGTGCACATGTACATGGAATATCAAGTCATTGAACTAGTTAAAGCATATAGTCTATCATTATAATTTTTAACGTCATAGTATCAACAGAGCTAATGTTCGACAACACTATACATAGAGCTTACTGTCTTCTATATGAATTAAAATCAACACAAAAACTTGCATTAGTTTATATATGAGTGATTCGTTTATATGATGAAATTTACTTAATCTACATTATTCGGAACTTGAATATTAATTATCTGATATGCCGAGTACAGTATTATAGTTAAATTGATATATAAACAAAATATTCATATACCCAGAGGTCAGATTCTATCCTCGTTTTGAAGACTATATAACAATGTAATTCTGAATTGTTATCAGTTGTTCAGCTGATACCCTGGTGTTGCATGGAGAAGTGAATTCTATTATACATATATACGTATGGTACGTGTGATTGTATGTACATACATAACATGATTACGTACATGTAACAATATATATGTACATCCGGGTCACAGATTGAAGGTCACTCATGTACATCCGGCATGGAATAAAGGAGTTGCCGAAGACACGTGTCGTGTTATCAAACAATCAAAGTCTAACAAAGAATTAAACAGTACATACCGGTATATTGCTATGTATATACATGGCAGATTGTTTAAAGTTACCTGCTATATTGCCATACATCGAATAATTTCACATCGAGCAATGGTATTTATACATGCTTTGTTGTTCTATAGTATATACTGTAGATTGCTTGTATAGGTAGATGCTTATACAAACTCCGTGTGTTTAGCATACCCCGCGGTATAGTCTCACGGGGTAAGACTAGTGTTATAAATAACGACTAACCACCTGTCAGCAGCATCAAGCGTATTATGCTCGGCCTCATCCGTTGACCTCGTGACCTTATAGAATAAAACAGCCAACTTGTAACGGAGGCCACGTGCACTGCTACCACCGCGTCACCTTGCACTTCACTTATTGCCAATCAAACGCTTCGTCTGCCTGTGTGTTATGTATTACATTCACAAGTGCAACAGAATCCGGAGTTTCTCTGAATGCTATACCGATTTACTCGTGTATTACCAGCTAGAGTTACTCTCCACACGTGTAAATGTAATCCTGCGGGCGCGGGGGTACGGAGCAAGAACGTAATGTCCCGGGAAAAAAGGGAGAAATTTCGTTCATGAAAATCTGGATGATTTAGGGACTCTGTCACGAACCTTGTAACGTACGGGTTCTGTATTGAAACTCGGTATTAATCCGTTATTTTGTTTTGTATACAGCTTTTGATTTATTCTTTCGACACGCAGAACAGACGATGGATCCTGTTTAAGTCAGGCATAGCTATGTTTAACTAGGAGGGAAAACACTCACGTACTTGTAATGCATATATCACATATGATAAAAACAAAACGTCGACATTTGTCATTAACGTACAACATCGTCCTACATAGACTATTGGCTGTTCAACAACACACCGACATGGAACTGATTTAACCGTAAATATGACACATACTACACCTAGATCCAGATATATGTTTTATCGTCGCGTGAAAATCATAGTGTTCTAAATCGAATTCATGATATAAAATGGATTTAAGGTATATATGGGTAAAATTAGGCCCTTATTCTCGCGAAATTTCAGACTGTTCTATCTCCAAATGCTATTCAGTCAAGGTAAAATAACATGTTGATGTACATGATGAAGACTTATGGACATAGAACATTACGGAACTCAAATTTAGTGCTTCAGTTTTAGAAAAGCATTCTATTTCCAAACAAAATGTGCATTTTAACGAAATCTAACAGGATGTATTTATTAAATTAAATTTGTAAGTTGTTTATATCCTAGTACATATATATGTAATATATTACACTAGTACATGTATTTGTAATATATCACACTAGTACATGTATATGTAATATATCACACTAGTACATGTATATGTAATATATTACACTAGTACATGTATATGTAATATAATATATCACACTAGTACATGTATATGTATTATATCACAGCTGTAGACACAACATTTTATAAATATCAAAGGATATGCAAATCTTCAATCGATATTTTCTCAAAACCAGTGCAGCCGAGATAAACCAACTGGTTCTCAGGCTACGTTACGTAAGCATAGAATCCATAATTTATACTCCGCAATCCTAATAGTAAAGACGTGTATAGAAATAGATGCACGAGGAAAATTGGGGTTCTTTGACATTGATCTAGCTAATCGCCAGACCTCCCGGAGCGAACATTAATATTAATATGCTATAGGCCGCCTATATTTCATATAAGTTAAACCATTAGGAATGTTATAGGCCGCCTATATTTCATATAAGTTAAACCATTAGGAATGTTATAGGCCGCCTATATTTCATAAAAGTTAAACCATTAGGAATGTTATAGGCCGCCTATATTTCATATAAGTTAAACCATTAGGAATGCTGCAACACGACTGTCGGTTACACTGATTTATGACACTGTTAAACATCACGGTAGTTATTCGGAGAGTGAAATCACATTTATCGTTGGACATGCCTTGATTTAATGTAGATACATGTTTATCAGCATCCTTTATTCTTTCTGAAACGAACATTTTGCGAATTGTGTTACTGATTTTACAGACGCATCATTCAATCTATATAAACTATAGATGGCATGGCATGGATCAACGTGAACAGTTTTTTTCTATAGCTTATACAACATACGATGCCCAACATCCGACGTATGTTTGATAAGACGTGTCTCTATGTTACTGTACGTGTTCATTCTAATTTCCGCTCCTGGCTTGACAGAACCGGAAGTGCGTGAAATCAAGACGCGGATCCTACTAGGAAACACCTCGAGATTGGTGTCTGCTTTCCTGTTTGAACACTTCGAGACAGGTGTCTCCTTTCCTCTCTGAGCCCCGCAGTGAGACGGTGACTCCTGGAATCCTGGAAGAAGACATATTAATGTTGACAACTTCATTTACAACCCGCAGCTTTCTTACCCGCCTATGCTTCAACAACGGGGCCCAACAGGGGATGGTATGGTCATGGGAGCGAATCACAAAGCCAGATACAGAAGGTACAAAGAAACCGGAAATAGATGTCATTCAAACTTTGCTGCCATCTCATAGATAAAACACACTAAAATGCTACGCCACGTCCATTCAACAACCGGTCCATTGAATGCACGAATGTAGACCACTAAACTGCGGGTAATTACCAATGGAAACAATCGAAATACACACAAGGAACCCCACGGAATAACTAATTAATTTGAAGTAACGGACGATTTGAAGTCTAATAATTTACTTGTATGATACCTGAGTGTTACTAGTATATAGATATAGTAATGAGTATCCGTGTTGGTTTACTTCCGTGCCTCGCGTATAACTACGGTAGAATGATTGGATTCTTTATGTCAATATTTTCCATCGATATATCGACACTATTATTTCAAATCACTTTTCTTACTTCAAATATAGGAACTGTCGTACTGCGGTTTCTTGGGGGTATTTCAAATAGCACATTCCAAGTTTTATGTCAATGAAACTGTAAGGAAATACAGGAAACAATGTTTCTGGCAGATTCTCAGACTTTGGAAGTGGTGCCCCCATGCTCGTATGTATCTGATTAAATAGCATTAACCACATACATCTCATGTTAACATGGAGGAGTAGCATACCAGGAGTTCTTATATAGCCCAGGGTGGTTAATTACGATATATTCCCTCATGAAATATATCAACGTATTATCAATGCTGTTTCTCTATCTGGGTAGTCCACGAATTCCTTCGTATCGCTTTGCATATCAGCAAAACATTACGTAAATAAGGGAAGCATGTTTTATATATTTTGTATTTTTGCTGGTCTTGTAGACATTAATGGCTGAAGACGTCACTCTGTGGCCACACACGACGAAACCCAAGACGCTAACCAGGGTATTTTATTAGGAAAGGTAGATCAGAACACAGGTTTATATAATATAATAATATACATAGCGTTATAGGTTCATTCCTTGCCAATTTTGGGAGATTTATTTGATGGGGGAGGGTTAAAACTGCTCTTCAATATTATTTAACAGCACAAAGCATTGGGTAACGGTGGATGACACGCTCTACAAATGCATATATTACTATTATTCAACATACGTTGTGGATTTCTACTGTGGAATAACCTTTCCGTAATCAACTGTTGATTTTGTCAAAAGTGATACTCGACGATTGTGACGTCGTAGGCACACAATGTTCAACAATCGTCTCTCTATATCAAGACGTTTTTCTGTAATTTGTGAACATTCATTACACTCGGGACATATTTTCCGTAGCTAAATATGTGGTTTAATTGTAGAATTGAGCATCATGAACAGATCAGTGTAATTACATATAGTGTATGTCTGCGGGTGGTAGCGTAGTAGTAGAACGTTCAAATACCGCCGCGTGGGCCCGGCATAAATGTTCGCGAAATTTACCTTTCTGACGCGATATTGATAGGATGCGATGTCTGTAGAGTGGCAATGCAGTTATCATC
>JAUTBT010047893.1:0-16279 GCA_032361225.1 Lepetodrilus schrolli | reverse complement strand
TCCTGCCCTAAACTGACAAGTCGTGATATAAGTGAAAGAATCTTGAAAGCGACTTTAAACCCCAATTTAAAAATAAAAAAATAAAATGTGATTGTTCCCTTAAGCAGATTTTCAAACCACTTTGATAATTTTATTAACCTACTAAATTTCTTTAATTGTGTATATTATTGCCTCGTCACATAACTTCATGTGTTGCTCTATTTCTTACATCATTCTTAGTTGTAATTACGCATATGGAACCAAGTGAAGCAAATTGGTGTTTGTTATATTAGAATCAGATTTATTGGACACCTCAAAATTGGAATACTTGTATAGGCTTACAGGCAGTTTATCTACTAAAAAAATTAATAATTACGGACCAGTGGCCTTTTTGGACACATACATTTAGCTTTGTATTCTAACAATGAAGAAAGTCAAAACTTCTACAGTCTCCAGGTTCTCTTCAAGAACTTTCAAGATGAATGGCGCTAGGTTCTTCAAGCTGAGTTCCGTTATTTGGTAGAAAGCTTTCCCACAAAATAACTGCCAGTTCTTAATTAATGTTGTGTAGTATACACCATTCCCTGAAGAAGTAATTAATCTCTGAAAGTGGTGACATTTATACATTTTGTGACATTCAGCTAGCTACGGTTAATCAGCATTGCTTTCCTAATGTCATCAGGTCATGAAGGACAGAGATGCAATAATAATAACGTGCACATTTATATTGAATCAAATCTATGCTTGAAAGCTTGCTTACAGCTCTACCTTATTGCACTGGCTACACAATGATATGTGTATGTGCAGATGTGCAATGGTACGTGTATGTGCAGATGTACAATGGTATGTGTATGTGCAGATGTACAATGGTATGTGTATGTGCAGATGTGCAATGGTACGTGTATGTGCAGATGTACAATGGTATGTGTATGTGCAGATGTGCAATGGTATGTGTATGTGCAGATGTACAACAGTATTGGTATGTGCATATGTACAATGGTATGTGTATGTGCAGATGTACAATGGTACATGTATGTGCAGATGTACAATGGTACATGTATGTGCAGATGTACAATGGTACGTGTATGTACAGATGTGCAATGGTATGTGTATGTACAGATGTGCAATGGTACATGTATGTACAGATGTGCAATGGTACATGTATGTACAGATGTGCAATGGTACATGTATGTACAGATGTGCAATGGTATGTGTATGTACAGATGTGCAATGGTATGTGCAGATGTACAATGGTATGTGTATGTGCAGATGTGCAATTGTATGTGTATGTGCAGATGTGCAATGGTATGTACAGATGTGCAATGGTATGTGTAATAGCAGATGTACAATGGTATGTGTATGTGCAGATGTACAATGGTATGTGTATGTGTATGCTAATTCCAGGAATATTATTAGTATGATAACAGCACCTACTTGTGAAACAGTCACCTCAACACTTGTCAAGTACTAACAGTATTCATGGTCATTCCTCGACATTGGATGCTGGGTGATCACTGGGTGATCAATGAGATCACCAGACAGGCAGCATGAATATGAAATTAGCTCTAGAAGCAATATTAATATCTGTGTAGTTCTCGTACCTGTTACAAGTCAAAGTAATCAGTTGGCAGTTGTTCTGACATTGTCTGTTAACACTATATCAGCTGGATTTTGTTGGCTCAATAATATAAGGTTTCGTGATTTGAAATTTGAACATTGATAAATGTGCCACGTATGCCCCCCACCCCCCCCCCCCCCATTCAACTAATCACGCATCTTTTTAATATCACACACGTCCCTTCCTTGTATATAATGTACAAGTAAGTATTACAGCGAATGTATTGAAACAGGCATGGCAATTTTCCGCGGATCCGCAGAAATTCGCTGATTTATTTGTCCAGGGGGTCGATTTATTTGCACTAGACATGGCTTGGGGGCTCCACCCTTGGCTTTCTTTCTGCTAAAACCACTTGTTACTTGCAATCATCATGTTGTCTTTTCAATGTTTATCGATTCTGCAGTAAGTCTACATCCTATAATCACCCACAGTCTGGAGCCAGTGTAACATGTGTTCTAAACAGGTACTGTACATCCACCAATATGTCGCCCGTGTTCTCTACAGCTTGCTAATGCCACATAAGCTGTGATAAAGATTTTTCTGAAACATATGTCGCCCACCTTCAAGGTAACGTGATGTATCTGTGTAAACTGGACATAGTCACACATGGGCGACAAATTCCTGTTTTGGCAACAATTCATTCTCTGTGTACTCATGACTATTCTTTTTCATAATATCACTTTGATGTGTAAAATCTGCGCATTAGAAATGATGTTGAATTATTTGTGTGTGTGTGTGTGGGGAGGGGGGGGGGGGGTGTCCATGCATGTTAGTCTGTAGAGGTCAACTATTTATATAACTAATTTAGCTATAAAGACACCAGCCAATTCCAATGTATTAATTTCATACAGGTGAAATATTCCTGCTGCAGCTATTACAAAGTTTTAAAAACTCCCCAGATGCATTTAAAAGTTCCAGATGTGTTAAAATGATAATATTGTACATAACAAATAGAAAAGTGGGTTTTGCTTGAAAATAGGCCACATTTTATGAGAATGTTAACCCACAAAAATATGAAATTATAGATCTATTCTACAACACAAAATTTGGACATTAATTCCCCAAAAAGACGCCAGGGTTAATTCTTGGAGCATTCTGAAACTCAACAAGGCGACTCTGCATCCATTAAGATCTTGCTAACCTTTCCAGTGAAAGCTTTTGTCAGCAAAACAACTAGTTGTCTACCATTACATACATTTCACAGAATAATTGCTTTCCCACTGAAAAAATTGGAGCACAAACTTCTTTGTGCATTTGAAGGTTGAAGTGATTAAAGAATTGATTCTGGATGTTCCCATCCATCCACTTCCCTGTATCCTGCTGTAGCTTACATATATTGATCCATGTTTTAGTAGACTGGATCCCAAATATTCATTGTTCACAGATCATGTGTTGACATATTTTATGGACCAGGCAGTTGCACAGAACAGTTGTAGCTACAAATGATTGTAAGTCAAAATTTCGAAACCCGCAAGTGTAAGTCCATTGTATGAAACACTTTTATCGGTACAATACTTGAGAATATGGTTAGCTGAATGATCGTATTGGTAAAAGTGTTTCATGCAACCAGACTTAAATTTTAAAGAGGTTCCAAAAATTTGACTTATAATCAATTGTAGCTACAACTGCTCCTAACCTTACCTGTGCCACACTCAGAAAGACTGCATCATGTGATGACATTTTATTAACCAAATCCATAACTGAACAATCCTCAGAAATCCTAGATCTTGTGATAATATTTCATGGACCAGACTCTAACTGAACGATACTCAGAAAGTCCCATATTTGTGATAATATTTTATGGACCAGAATCAATATACAATCCTCAATAATTTCAGGACTAAACCTAAACTCGTCTGTCCTCAGAAAGCCTCGACCTCCTGATAATATTTTATGGATCAAACCCTAAATATGCAATCATCAGAGAGCCTCAAGCTTGTGATAATATTGTTGGACCAAACCCTAACTGATCTATCCTCAGAAAGCCTCGACCTTGTGGTTATATTTTATGGCCACTGACCATTACTGTTCCATGTTCAGAGAGCCAGGTTCTTATGATGACCTTTTATGGACTGCAGCAACCTCTGAAAACCTTTATCCCATTCTAACATTTTTATGTCCTGGCGTCCTTATCATTAGCATCCTCATCACATGAAAGCATCGAGAATGTCCATGTTTTTGTGCACCCGACCTACGACCTTAGCATTCCCAAGGCGGCCATCCATTGTCCACTGGTAATGTGACATTGATTTGACTAGTTCTGGCCTCACTTTCAGAAGTGTTATTGATCGCTGCTTAACATGGTAATGAAGCCCTCTGCAGTTGTCTGTTTTCGGATCAATGGTCCGCGGTCCGGACCGTTGTCACCTCCATTTGGGCGCCAGTGGAAATGTCCAGGGTCATGATGGCACCCTGGATCGGAGTCTGGCAACGTGCAAACTTTACTTCTGCTACATTCTGACTGACTTGCCACAGATCATTCAGTTGTTGTCACACAGTTGTTGTGGCGGTGGTGGTAGTCGAGGGTGAAGTAAAAGCTAGAAAATTTGAGCCCGATTGCTGACTTTTTACCTTTGTACAGGTGGGGTAGTGTTGTATTAATGCTTTTGGATATTTTAAAATTATTGTGCATCAATTTGTGCCACGAAAAGAGAGTGCAAGAGTCGGCTATGTTCTGGCATTAACTTCCTCATGCAAATGTAAATAAATGAATTGCAAATGAAGATATATTATCATTATTTGACGCTAATTAACATTCTTGGTCCATGCATCATATCCTTATCTTTATACCATCTGAAGACCAAATATGTCTGACTGTAGTTACTCGAGAACTAGCTACTAATTTGGGAACTAATGGTATGGTCGTTCTCTCTCCATGCACCAACTATGGCAATCAAGCAAGACGAGAAATGAGTTTTGCGTAGTACATTCATATACACATCTGAAATAAGCCTCAGGCTGGTTTTAGCTCTAATTTGTTTGACAATCACTGCTGCTTTCAAGATGATAATTGACCCAGATTGCCCTGCAAAAGCTTTTCATGATCTATTTTCTGCCGACTGCTTTGTATTTAAACTTGTGACCGATGAACAGCCTGGGGAATCGACTAGTCAATTCTTCCCTTCTTGCCTTCGAATGCAGACATTTGATTCTTTTATCATTGCTGATCTCTTCTCCAGCTAGACTTGTCAATTCTGGTACGTTCTCGCTGGCCAAGTCGAAAGACTTTTGCAGGAGCCAGCAATTGGGTGGAACCCTGTTTGAATGTCTGCTGTTTTCCCGAAGACCCGACTTTGCATAGTGATGGCGGGTCTGGTCAGCCTGGGAACAGGGGTGGAAGACGTGTGTTTTCATGTTCCGCTTACAGCCAGCATCACACACAGGAATTGGAGTCGGTCCTCGCCACTTGGCATTTAAGGGTTTGAAGAATCAATACTGCGATGGTTCGGCTATTGGTAGTTCCACTTAGGCTTGCAGGAAGACCGTGGGCACCACTGATACACAGTTATATTTAACTAATCAAATAGCAGCACGAGGGACGGAGTGGTATTCCGCCAGCTCCTGGATTCAGCGCGATGATGTCTGGTCGATGCCCAACTGTTTCCGTAAGAGGGGAGGATATTGAATTCTTGTTCTGGGCAGACGGCGCTGCACACGATCTTGATCACATTTGTCCAAACACACGGAGAATTAAGAAGCTTACAAAAGCATGGATCTTTAAAAAAAAATCTTTTTGGAAGTTTTTGCTTTTCTGGTCAAGAGATGGAAAATTGGTCCCATGAGGTCAACTTGTTTCGTATTCAAATTAGAATCTATATATGGACACCGATGTTGTCATTTATACCACCAGAGCCTTTATTAGATGCCGGCTCCGTGGCGTAATGGTTAGTACGTTGGCCCAGAGTGAGGAAGGTCGAGGCTTCGATCCCCAGTCGCGTCATACCAAAAGACCGTAAAAATTATTACTTGTTGTTCCCCTGCTTGGTGCTCGGCATTAAAGGGGTGAAGCAAGAACTATTCAGCTTGGAGTCAGTATACTGTGTCTGAGTGGGGTATCCATGTTCCATCTGCGGCAAGATATTCCAAGTGAGCTAGCAGTATAAAAGCTGGTGGAAATCCAGACTAGTACAAGCAATACATATGCATGCAAGCTATGATGTGAGTGTAAAGTGGCTTTAAACCCCAAATCAATCAACCAACCAACCATTATGAGATGTAATGTTTAGATTTCTGCATTCTTTTTGTTTACAGTATACTAGTTATAAATAGATAATTCGAAAGAAAATCATCAATTTACAATCATGAGGATATTTTCATACAAGATTGAAATATTATGCTTATATGTCTTCCAGTTTATGCTTGGGACGTTCATTCTTAGACATTCTTCCTTATATTTATGATTGGGATAATTCCTTCCCAGTAAATTGCATTTCCATGGATTTGCATCTTCCACAAGCTCCTGGTGCCTCTGGCTGGGCTCGGCTGATCCGAAGGACAAATCCGTTTTTGAGAGTTCCTCCTCAGAATATTAATGTATTATTTTCTCCTCCATCTCTGTAAGTTGCTAGATATATCAGTGAGATTGTCGGAGATTGAGTTCTGGTGCCAATAACAAGTTGGCTTTGTTGTTCCAGACAGTGATCTGAGAAATCCACGCAATGATGCTTGTGGTTTTGCTTTTTGTGTTTGTTTTTGTTCCTTTCTTTTGGATTGTTTTGATTTCTTACTGTGTACAGTTATATCAGTGTTGATGGCTTTATTTGTAATAGGTCATTATAACATTAAATTGATCAATCTGACCCCGAGATTACGGTACTTTTTTAGTACAATTTCATGGTCAAGCTCAAATTTTATATGAGGATTTGTGAACTTGTTGAGCATGAAATCATACTCGAAATTTGTTCATAATCTCTGGGTATGACTTGTAGGCCTTACCATTAAACATAGTTGTTGCAGGTTCTCATCCCCCCTATGCATATACTGGAACACTTTGGAATCCAGCATGTTAAAACTTACTAACACGACTCAACAGTAAGTTGTGTAACACTTGTTAAAATGTTGACATAATTATGGAAAGAATGTATTATCAGAACTAGATTTGAAGATTGCTAGTATTTTGTGGTCAAATGGCAACTTTGCGAAGAGTCGGACCTGATTTGTTGTTGCACTGAAACTCTTGACAGCATGTCTATCTGTATTACCAGAAGGAAACTGCTGTGATATGTGACACAGCCAAAGTAGTACCATTTCCTCAGAATACTGTATTATACATATTTATCTCATTGGTGTACTTGCCTGTGTTCAGGTGATACTCTGCCAGGTAGATAGCGACATACAGCATTGGTGGGGGGCCACCTGCTGGCAAAGTCAGTATTACAAGACTTCTCATTATGCGGAATTCTGCGGATTACTGTGTTGGCGGAGATTTACCTGATGGGTGCCCATGAGGGGGGTGTTGTCCATAAAATGGCCATAGAAGGATTACAGGAGCGTGTGGTCTCTGTGAATTCCAGAAAGCACTGGAAGCCATGTTTTCACTTGCTCAAAGTGTTTTGTTTTTCGTGTTTTGGTTGAATCTTTGTTGGTGAATCTCTTTAAATCTAAACAAATGTATGCGTGTTTTTTCACTCTGTAAGCCCGAGAAGTCTATGAATTTAGGAATACGTATTTATCTGCTCAGCTGGAGAGTTAATACCACTACTTCTGACATATTGAAAGCAGATTGTCCTGGTACTGCATTTATTTGCGAGCTAAGTGAGAACTGGCGTGTTGCAGCCCCCATACTGTTGTCTGTGGACCCGCATAATAGCGAAGCAATGACCTCGTTAGGAACAGTGACTAATTGTAATTGTTGATTCGCTCGTTAGCAGACCTGTTGGATCTGATGGTACGTACCTGCGGGTCAGTCATTGGGTGCTTCTGTAACAGGAGCAGTACAGCATATTTCAAGTACATCTAGAAGGTACACGAGGTAAGCCACAAACCTGTTGGCAATAATAATATAATAATTGTAACGTGACATTTCCAGGCTGGAAAGCATGCTCAAAGCGCTACACAGTATAGTAAGTAATGTGTCCACATTGTTGGCTATATGTATTTGGACTGCGATCAGGATTTTCACAGAAGGCTGCATTAACACAAGGCTTTCCATGGAGAACATTTAGAATACACAGTGCATGCTTTGATTGCTACACATTATAACAAGTAATGTAAACGGCTTGTTGTTGGTTATGCATTTGGGACTGTGATCAGATGTTGCATAGAGTTCTACATTAACACAAGGCTTTCCATGGAGCACATTCAGAATACACAGTGGTGTCATTTTCCACATCGTATGAAAGTTTCATTATCGGTTTGTTATTTCAGCATAATTATCTATGGTAAGCTATGCATTAGCATAATGTCCTATTGCGGTGCGTATAATATGGTGTTACTATTCTAATCGGTATACATATTCCTGTCTGTTGGTGCAGACATCGTGTATTAGTGTATTCGTGTGTCATCTTGGAGACCATACATACAGTCTCTGGTCATCTGAAAACATTACAATGTATCGAGTGTCAATTTTGTGCATATGAGAATACAGTTAGGACTTTGATAGTGAGTATTCAATAGATGGCTATTTGGCCGATTGTAATTTCTATAGGTGCCAACCCTCTCTCTGCTGGATTAACCATCCCCATGCTGAAGGCAACTGGAGATGTCCTAAGGAGCTGTGTCTCCGCCTAATCCAGCAGGGAGAGTGTTAAGCCTAGGTACTGCTTGTCATGGCATCTCTGGTTGCCTTCAGCATGGCGAGGGTTAATCCAGCAGAAAGAGGGTTAAATATAACCCAGGTTGCCGGGTTAACAGAACAATCATAGTACTGCAAGAATCGCCGTACCCCATCTACATGTATAGAAAGATGCGACTCTCGTAGAGCTATGGCTTGTCCTTCATCTGCCTTTGTGAACATTTTACATGAAGTTGAACATTTTACAAGCATATTCCTGCCAATGATAACGATTTCAAACAGTTCTGATCTGATATTAACGCATTACCAGGCACCGTGTCTCTTGTATAAACTATGCCTCAGATAGGAGCAGATAAAGTTAAAATAACTTATGCAGAAGTTGAGATAACGCGTCGATAACATGCCAGACCCATTTTTGTGTAATTTTCTCTTTTCCTTTGGAGTGTTATCCCCAGCTTAACAAAATGCTGATGTTAATACCAACCTTATTATTGGTGCACCTATAAAATGTTGGTGGTGCGGCGCGAAGATGTTTGGAATAGTTGTGTAGATGTTGCCGTTGTTTGTAATTGCAATGAACCAGGTTCCTCAGGAGAACATTCCAAACTTAACAATGACATTTGATTGCCTTGGTTCCTGTAATCAAGTATAATGAAGACTGATTGTTGAGAAATTGCTGCCTACACAATAGCAGAACCCATAAGCAGAAATGCCAGGGCTGGAAATTGGTTGATAAAGTAACCTTTTGACAAGGCGGTGGCAAGGGGGCAGTCTGTCGGTTGGTGTAAGATGCTTCCTACACAAGGCTGAACACTTTCATGATGCAACTGCGACTGGTGGCACAATGACACACTGGCCAAAACCACCAGCAGCTTGTGGAGGACACCAAGACCTGTACATTGTGCTGGAGACATTCGAGATATGGCATCAGAGTTGTAGAACATTTTTGAGAATGACTTCAATCTCATAGTTTACATTTGGAGCATATTCTCAAAAGTTTCAGAACCTCTGAACCAGAAATATATCATTTAATGATTAATGCAAGCAATGCTGCAGGTACTCTTCAAGAACTTGCAGATGCATTTGAAGAAGAATGGCACGAAATTCCTCAAGGCGGGATCCTTTATTTGGTAGAAAGCTTCCCCACAAGATTTCTGCCTGTCCTTGTCTTATTTTGTTGAGTATATTTGGGACACTTTGAACACTTGCTTTACAGCATCTGGAGGTGTACCATCAAGTCATCTTCAATAATGCTGGCTAATCATCCTGTTCTTAATCAAGTCTTTATACTCCCCAGGGTGTTGAGAATGGTGTCGAATTCAACACCCTGTCGACTGTCATTTGTGATGTTCAGCAGACGGTGCTGATACCCCATTTGTAAAATCGTCCTCATCTTTCCCAGGCTGCAGTGAATTAAAAGCCTTTACCAATACATGGCTGTTCAACCTCTGCAATCATCCAGTCTCAAGTTTGTTTGATATCTCTTTGCTGTAAATGATCAAGGAAGCAAAGTTCTTTGCTGATCAAGGAATAAGGGTCCCTAGGCAATGTCTATCCCCATCTCTTTGGTTTCAACCAAAGAATAAGTGAGTCCACAATTAACTTTATTGATTTTGTGAAGGCAGCTGTGTGAATAATTTATATCCTTTATGAAAAATGTTCTGGGAATTTGTGTTTTTCAATTCCTAGTTAATGAATACGAACTAATATTTGTGTTTAAGTATGCAATCTGAAGGAAGCATTTGAGTAAATTTGATTTAACCTATTGGTATACTTTTTCTCTCTCCAATTCTCACAAGGCTGTTGTGAGAAATAGATAAGGACTTTTTTAAAAACTAGCTGGTGCATTATTATCTCGTAAGATGGACATAATTGAATTATTTTAGTATCTTAATTAACGGCGCCATTCACAGAATTGTTGAGAAAGGGTTTTCTCTTTCTGTAAATAACATCAGTCATTAGCCAACAAATAGAACAGAAAGCTGCGGGTAGTCGGTCCATTTTGGCCGGAATTAGTAGGGATAAGTACATAATGCCATTAGCCTCCGATGCAAATATAGATCATGAGTGTCACAAAACATAAAATTGGATGTAATTCAAGCTGAAAAATGAGCCTATTGGATTCCTTTAACAAGTGATAGTGACCATGAAACAGAACATTTATTGACTTCCCGATCTTCATTCAAGCCCTCGTTGTGCATAATACAATTGGTAATAGCAGTTAACACTGAGCTATTTCTGCTCTTTGGCTATCATAAAGTATTTATAGCAGGAGTTATCCTATATCCTGGCTTTTCTATATTTGCCCAGGCTTGTGCTGATTGACATCTCCTTGTCAGTGTATGACTTAATCCATTATATTTGTGCTGGTTTCATCAATGCAGGTTGGTTGTGTATTCTTGAATAAATTTGTATTCCCAAATACTTAATTTTTTTATATATAGAGGAGATTGATGTCATAAGATATGATAATGGGAAATGGCGTGTGCATTATTAACAAGATGTGTCCAGCATTCTTCGCTCTTTCTCATATCGATTCACGCTCACCTTTGACATATCCCTCCAAAGGAGCGGTTTCTTTCCCCACGCCGATGAGTTGGGCTGACAAGACACAGGGCATGGGGTGGGATGGGGGCGAGAGAACGGGCAGACTGATGAGTGATTTGGAACATGGCAGGAGATGGACAAGGCTTGATTGGTGGTGGTGGTGGTGGTGGTGTACGTATGATGGCGCTTGTTGGTGGTGGTTGTTACTATAGGCGATCAATGGTTGTGGTGATGGTGGTGCTTATTGGTGATGATTGGTTGTGGTTGGGTGGTGGAAGAAGTTGTTGATGAATGGTTGTGGTGGTGGTTGTTGGTGAATGGTTGTGGTGGTTGTTGGTGAATGGTTGTGGTTGTTGGTGATGGTTGTGGTTGTTGGTGATGGTTGTGGTGGTTGTTGGTGAATGGTTGTGGTGGTTGTTGGTGAATGGTTGTGGTTGTTGGTGATGGTTGTGGTGGTTGTTGGTGAATGGTTGTGGTGGTTGTTGGTGAATGGTGGTGGTTGTTGGTGAATGGTTGTGGTTGTTGGTGATGGTTGTGGTGGTGGTGATGTAGTTCAATAGAAATCTATTCTCATACACAGCCAGATTTTCGCCAGATTGTCATGATTAAAATGAAGCTGGTGCACTTCAGTGTCTCAAATGTAAGTTCTTAGAACAGGAAGGGTAATATTTCTGATGATGACATCTCATCTCTCGCTACCATTACTATGCTGGGCACTGAAATCCGTGGTAAAGTCTCGTGTAGCGATCGCGGACAGGGTTTTACGTTGGACACTAAATACACTTTCTTACAATCTTTCGTATTGATCACCAGCGCATAGGTTAGAGTTGAAGTCGGACGTCAACCAGCCTTTCTGGAACAGTTCTTCCCGGACCACAGGGTCAGGGGTGTTTTAGACTGCCCACTAAATTCACTTTCTTGAAGTCTTTGTAGCAAATATTTACTATCTGTACTAATATTGCCAGTATTACTTGCAAGCACACAGCTAGTGTTTCTGGTGAAGAGGGGCTGCCGAATCTGGTCGTCTCGTGTTCCGACAATCGATGCCAGAACCATTGATTTTCCTGATCCTGGTCCACAGGTCCCGTATGGCTTTGCCAACAAACATGGCCACCAGCCTCTCTCCAACAGGAAGAGACTCCTCCATCTTGGTTTACACAGGATTCACAGACATGATTTAAATATAAGAACAGTATATTTGTCCCCCAAACCCCCACCCATTGCCCCACCCTGGGCAGATTCCGATGATACAATGGTATGCCGTTTTTGTTTAAAGTGTGTGTGTGTGTGTGTATGTGTGTGTGTATGTGTGTGTGTGTGTGTGTGTGTGTGTGTGTGTGTGTGTGTGTTTGAGTTGAATTTGAGTTGAATTTGAGTTGAATTTGTTTTATACTAGTATTTTTTCCCATTCTGCATGTATTTCAATTTAGTCGACTATGTTTTATTTCTCATTCTTGGAATATTGTTATAGGATAGATGACACATAGATATGTATGGTATGTAAAAATATTTTTATGGAAATGAGATCACAGACTATAATACATTGTTTGACATACATAGATATAAGCAACTGCACTGATTGACAAGGATCATTACTTACTCTTGTTTTTACTTCTTCTTCTTTTTCCACTGCCTAACACTAATCTAGTTTCACTATATAGAAATATCATGAAAAATATACTGGGACAACAAAACAAAAAGAAATTATGCAAGGAATTGAGCTCATGCAAATCAGAGACCATATATATGGTATCTGCGGATATATCAGCAAATCAAGCAACACTAAATGCAAATAAGAAGCCATGATACAAATATATATGGATTCTCTGAGGATGTCCAAAACATAGGACTACATATGGTTTAACATATGGTTTAGCAAATACTTTTATTCTGCACATACAAAATGTATACAGCAACCTACAATACAAATACAGATTGTCATTGTTTCCTAATAGCTTGAGTTGAACTCTCTGGTGTTGGTATCAGGGATCTCCCAGGTGGAGTAGAGTTACGTTACAAGTAGAGATTAGAACCTGCTACAGCAGGGGTTCAGTTGTAGAAGCCAATCTCTTCCTTTGAACTTACAAGATAGGCTCAGCTTATGTCATAGCTGCAGAGTAGCATGCTGGCCGTACTATGTTTGGTTGATTGGAACCATATGACAAAACTGCCTTTAAAATCACCTCCCTCCCACCCCCCACCCCCACCCCACCCCCTTCAATCATTCTACAGAGTGAGTGACTGAAAGTGTAAATTCTGCATCATTCACTGTAATCGGCTTCATTCGCCACAGATCAGCTTCATAAAACACAGAATGTGCAACATAAAACGCATGTCGCAAATATTGCAGATTCTTTGTTTTATGACACTGATCTGTGGTGAACAATGTTATATTTTACATTTTCAGTCACTACTGTATGTAGAATAGTGCATCTTCCATGTATAGTGCAGCTTCCATGTATAGTGCAGCTTCCATGTATAGTTAGTGCAGCTTCCATGTATAGTGCAGCTTCCATGTATAGTTAATGCAGCTTCCATGTATAGTTAGTGCAGCTTCCATGTATAATGCAGCAGATGCTTTAGGTTTCTGAAGTCAGTTTTCATTGTAGTGGGGCCTGAAAACATATTCTCAGAATGTGAAGATAGATTTGTATATGCTACTTGTTATGACATGTCGGTGGTCTCTGGATATGCTCGGTTGCTTGTAGACAATTGTCTCTGAGAATAGACAAGTTTGGCAGTGCGACCAAAGTACATGTATCGTGTATAACCCTGAAGTGTTAGTATAAGATTTCCTACATGGTCGGTATACATGCCTTTAATAATTTTACGTCTCATGACTTGTGGATTGAAAGGAGCATACTGTATTATTATTCCT
Organism: Lepetodrilus schrolli; assembly: GCA_032361225.1. NCBI lineage: Eukaryota > Metazoa > Mollusca > Gastropoda > Lepetellida > Lepetodrilidae > Lepetodrilus > Lepetodrilus schrolli. The sequence goes on along the minus strand of JAUTBT010047893.1, from coordinate 2,524 downwards.
GCGTGTCACATGCATAAAAGTAAGTACATCTGGAAATAGAACACGGTCCTTTCAGCCTTGTTTGAGTGCGAGGGCAGAAAACTAGGAGTTACTGCACAAGGCACTGTAGTTGAATCCAACACATTTACATGCATCAAATTTGATAACTGTATTATGAGGAAGAAGCTCATCTCCAGCTGTTGACATAATTCAATCTGGTGCAGGACCCAGATGTCAATAAGTGATCAGATAGTTCACATTTTGAAGAAGAGTCCTTTTCAGCAGGTAATGTGAAGAAGTTTGTTTGTTTTGACATGTCCACCTTTGACGTCATCTACTTCAAAATGCGCGGGGCATGTAACGACTTGCATCCATTCTTGTTAACATCTGTCATCAAGACAGCTTTATCTCTAAGACATAAAAGAAAGCCCTAATATTGACTAATATAGTTAAGCATTAAGATGATCATACTTTCACACAGGACCTTTTAAAAAGCAGGCTTAATGAGAAGATAGTGTATCAGTGGTGGCAGTAGCAGTAGCTGCTGCTGCTGGGGTGGGGGTGTGGGGTGGTGGGGGGGGGGGGGTCATGTGGTCGTTTGTCAACTGTTGATGACGTGCTTGTGACTCCAGGGTATGTTATGGCCTGGCAAGCTCCCCTCACCTGAAAGTTAACAGCTTCATAAGTATGGTTTGTATACAGGGTTGTCTTATTGCCTGAGGATGTACATGTTAGTTACTCGTCGGAAATGATCGTACCAAGCTAATGCAGTGAATGTCCGACGAGGGGGTTTGGGGTTGGTCGTGGTGGTGGGCATTAGTGATCCGACTGTGGAACATCTGCATGAACGGCGTGAATCCGCGAGTCTGGCTTGTTTTTGTGCCATAAGGAAGCAGTCCAATGGGACAGAGAGACTGAAATTTACTGCTAAGTAAGTAATAACGGAAGCTTTTAACTGTGTTGACATAGAACAGTCGGTGTGGGAGATTATGTAAGTGCTGATCATTGGATTTGTTCTGTTATTGAGCAGCAGATGGCCATCTTTACTCATATCATATCCACCACCTTCTACATATGTACTGACCAACATCATGATATTAATGTATTATGTAATGTTATTAATGTTTTGGTATTTATTTGAGTGGTTCGTTTGTGGTTCTAATTACCACAGTAATGTGGTTGTAATTTTCTCCCGTGTTCTGACAACAGCTGAAGATCTAGGCATGGACAAAAATATGGAACATTTTATTTTGTTCAGGCCTATCATGTTGCATAATATTAAATTTAATTAAATTAAAAGAAGAGAAAGGGGAAATTATATATTAAACTGAGTCGGGTAATAAATAAAACTTTTTTTTTTTACATAATGTCCAAGGAATTTAGGATAAATATTTGCCAGCTTTATATGTCATATAAATGTGTATAAATTAGGATAAATATTTGCCAGCTTCATTGTCATATGTTATACACATATACATCGTGTGATTAGTCCCACATTATATTTTCTCTCTCTCTTTTTTTTTAACATGCTAAGCATTGAAAATAAATAGACTACCATGCCTTAGGTAAAATATTATGATGCATCTGCACTGGCTGCCCATCAGTGCTAGGATTGATGTTAAGATTCTCTGCCTCACTTTTAAAAGCCTTCAAAAACCTTCTACATATCTCTCCAAATTTATCAGCAGCTATGAACCAAGTGGTAGCCTTGGATCATCTGAAGGTAAACTTGCTAGCTGTGCCGCATGCCAACCTCACATCATTGGGATATAGATCTTTCTGTCAGTCGCCCCAACACTGGAACTCTTTCCCTCTCCATGTCAAGCTGTCAAATAACATAGACACTTTCAAATCAAAACTTAACTTACTTATTCAGACAATACTATGAACTTTAAACCCATTGTACCGCCTTGAGCTTGGATTAGTGCCAGGATGTGTTTTTACTGCGCAACAAAAAAATAATAATAATAATTTTACTGCACAATACAAATCTTCACGATTATTAATATTATTGTCAAATCTGAAAGACCTGTTTTATGTATAATATGATAGACATGGCAAAACATGGTTTCATATTTCTGGTATATGTTTTTGAAGAATTGCATTGGAAGGAAATAAGTTTATGTATCTATATTTAAACAGCTGTAACTCATCTGAAATATTGAATACCACCACAATGACAAGGAATTTATACTAAACAGTATTTTTGATAAGTATGGACAAACGTGTTTCCATAAATCATTGCAAGTTGGAAGCTCTGCAATATGTCTATATCAGTCCACTGTGTAGTGTGTACAAACTGAAGTCTTGGGACAGTAGCAGCCCACTGTAGTGTTGTTAACTGAAGTCTTGGGACAGTAGCGATCCAGTGTGTAGTGTGCACAAACTGAAGTCTTGGGACAGTAGCAGCCCACTGTAGTGTTGTTAACTGAAGTCTTGGGACAGTAGCGATCCAGTGTGTAGTGTGCACAAACTGAAGTCTTGGGACAGTAGCAGCCCACTGTAGTGTTGTTAACTGAAGTCTTGGGACAGTAGCGATCCAGTG
>JAUTBT010047882.1:0-16279 GCA_032361225.1 Lepetodrilus schrolli | reverse complement strand
GTTGCACGAAGCTCTTGTAGGCTATCTGAATAAGACAGCACTACAACTATTGTAACGGCAATTGTAAGTCCCTACAACTATTGTAGCCTATAAGAGCATCGTGCAACTGGACCCTGGAAGGTAACAACACTATGTTTAACATCAAGTTCAAGGGTAATATATAATAGAACAACTGTGTATATACAATATACTCTCTCTTTCTCTTCCCCCAACTGCCCCCTCCTTCCATGTACCCATCTCTCCCTATTCTGTTTCTCCATATCAGCCTTCTATCCTTTTATCAGCTAATGAGAGACTAACAATGTCAACTTTCTGCAACTTTGTCTTTGAAGGCAGTTGGCATGTCCTTGGAGGCAGCTGGATTTATTGATTTCCACATGTAATTGACCTTCAAACAATCAATCACCTGGGACCGCTGCCGCTGTAGTTCCACCGTCCTGGGGGGACTCTGTGCAAGTTGTTGTTGTTCCGTGCATAGATAACAAACACTCCATACCTTTCCAAGGAGTTTCCAAATCGGCTTCGTCATTCATCATCGGAGTCAGAGTCAGATTTGAAGTGTCTCAATTGGTTTGTGCCAACTTATTGAGGAGATTTCAGTTAGCAGATCTGTGATTGTAAATACAGGTTCCTGCAAACCCTTGAATAGTCTTAAAAAGTCTTAAATTTAATTATCAGTTTTCAAGGCCACTGAAAAGCCTTAAATATCATAACTTTTGTGTTGATGGTCTTAAAAAGGTCTTAAATTTAAGTTAAGGTGCGTGCACAGAGATGCCAACTACTCCGATTTGTGTGAATTTTCATAAAAAAATTAGCACTCCGAATGCTGTGGAAAAAACTATGATTTTTAGCTAATAAACAGTCCACATTTTCTTTTTAGGTGTTAAGTCTGTTTAGATACAAGGCACAGTCTGTAAACAGTAAAATATCTCTGAACATGATGTAGAAACTAATCGGTAACTGTTGGCAGAGATCGTCTCTAACAGCGGAAGTGTCAACACTATTAATGCCCTGTGAAATAAAGTCCGTCTACCAGTGTATCTTCATAAAAGTTTTTATTTCTTAATTTTTTTTATTTTTATAAATAGACCTATGTAAAGTGAATGGATTGGGAGATGGCTATTTTAGAATATGGGCTTATGTATGTTGATCTATCAATTATCTAACTTTGCTAACTTGGAACAACAACTGGGAAACTGAAACACTTGCCATAGATGACCACACCACATTATCTGGCCTCAGACTGAGTACCATGGTGAATAACAATGCTTATGATTTACTGTTGAAGCACTGGAATAAAGTTGTGAAAACACTAACCTAGTATATAATTCAACCCCATACGATTATATCAGTTATTCGAACAATTAAAACAACTCCATTTCCATACCAAGTTTACAGACATTTATTTTAATTCCTTCATTGCATTTACATTATATATCTGCATGTTTATTTAAAACAGCTCTCGCAATCTTAAACGAAAGTGCAAGAGCTATGTCTCATGATGATCATTAGTCATTCAAATATAGGTATTAAATTTTCTGAAAATTTGTCTTTAAAAGTCGTAAAAAGGTCTTAAATTTGATTTACTGAAAGGTGCAGGAACCCTGAAATAGTTAAACCTAAAATAGTGGTTATCCACCAAGGCAGTCTAGGGAGTCCAACTTTAAAGTGAAGGCTTCCCACGGGAGTGGCGAGGATGGTGCTGAATTGCAAGTACTTCTGTTTCAGCAACTTGACTCATTGATTTTCTTCATTTGTCCGTGCTGTAAATGGCAATGGGAATTTCTAGATATACGGACTCTACCGTCTTCCTGCTCTTGAAAACACATTTTTGATCCAGCCAATAAAAAAGAAGACAGTATTGCCCAACATTGTGTATTGCCTGTCCAGCATTATTACATCTGACGGTTGTGGGTGTCCATTCACCCATTGATTATGTGCTATGGTTATCTCTGTCCTTCATAAACACATGATGAAATCGAATAACTTCCACCTTCGGCACTGCCAGAAATACCACGGAGGAGGATCGGAGGACTGACTTCACCAACAACAATCTCCATTCATGTTCAATGGGGGTTTATTTGTGCCAGGATTTGAAATGTGCACGTTGATAAATTTGGTGGAAATGTGTTAGATTTTTTTGGAGAGTAGTTATGAGAAACAAGAAATACAATGTTTATTCTGATTTCAACATATTTTATTGACTCATTCAACAGGATTAGACAAAATTAAAACACTCATTGTTTACAGTTTATAATAATGTTTAGTCATTCACAGTCCTTATAATTGGATAATATTGAAAACCTATAATGGACATGTTATATATTTGTTAACATGGAGATGAATGGTAGTATGCAATCAACTAATGGTTGTTATTATACATGGTGACAGCTGGCCTTCTGGAAGCAAACAGTAATTATTCAATATACGTGGTGGATATCTACTGTGTAATAACGATTTCATAATGAAGGTTGTTGATTACGTCTTTTTGTGTTTCTCGTGCTAAGGTGAAATGTACATGTTTTCGACTGCTAGGTCACCCTATTGATAAACCAGTTTGTCTGCAGTTTTCAATTGTTTATTACAGTAAAATGATTATATTGAATAATTTTAATACCCCACCCGATACGAGGGGTTACGGAAAATATGTCCCTTGTGAAATTAATGTTCAATGTTCAATGTTCAACATTAATTTCACTTGGGACGTATTTTCAGTAATCACTGGAATCTCGTGGGTTATTCTCTAAATAATCACACACCCATGTTACAAATGTTTTTGTTTTTTTTACATTGCTTGTGACATACAGTGTGTCAGTCTGTGATGTATGACTGACAGTTTATGACCATATATGATGGTGTATGATTATGTGTGAATAGTGTGAATAGTGTTAACTGAGAGAAAGAGGACGGATGCATGGAAGTCTGAACGATCTAATGTCCATCAAAATGATTCAAATAAACATCCCCAAACTAGAAGGTACACCCACATTGCAATATACTTCCTCATTTTCTTTTGACCTGATTACAGATATTGGGATTGCTAATTGCTACAATGTTTTGTTTTTCTAAGTATTTCTAAGGAAAACTAAATAGTTTTAAAAAAAAATATGTTGCATGACTTACAAGGCCATGCTTTCACATACTTGGAGTTCTAATATATTCAACGTACATATTCTTTTATCAAACAAATGGATTCTGCCTGTTTCGTTAAACAGAGCAAGAATGACTTGTGATGTCATCTATCTGCCGTCACATCCGTCACATCTAAATAGTACGTGCTTCCCATGGCTCCTAACATTTTAAAACTATGTGTATGTATAAATAGTTGTGCTCATAGCACCTGGGACCCATGTAGGTGATTCCTGATGCAGAACTAACCCGTGGAACGGTCAGGAAGCAGGGTTGAAGTATACTCCATGGGATGGTTACTGGGATGAGTGGGACAGGAACCAGGGTTGAAGTATTCCCTGTCAGAGTTCACTCATGAGGCCATCAACATCTTTCTTCCTGTATCAGTGCTGACCATCGGTCAGTATCTGTAGGTCAATCTGTGGACTGACCATAGGAACGTGGTCCCGACCAGGATCCAGTTGCCCAAAGCAATATGCAGCTTCAATAAATGTTCTGAAATTGCTTTCCTACTAAAAGGTTGTCTCCCTGGTTCAGATGGAGCCTCACACTTACTCCACAGTCCAACCACAGCAATTGAGTATTTTCATGATCTGTAAGTTTATTAATTATGTTGAATGTACCTGAGCCATTGCTGAATTAGAAGCAATGCATATCAAGACAATATTTGAATATTTAACATTATGACATAATGTGTATGCTATATGAAAAATGAATTTTTAATTTTCCAATTACATTAATTTATTGTGGTTTATCCTCCTCCCATAAACAGATCAGTGAGTTTATTAAAGTAATATAGACTGCTGTATGATCACCATCTGTCAAACCCAGAAAGACTTTTGATTTCTTTTTGTTTCATTGACAAATTTTGTAATCTGTTTTTGACGAGTTGCACATTTTTGTTTTATTTAAATTCATATAATGACAGAAAATGTGGGGCATGCAGAAAATGTCTAAAAACTGTTATTGTATGCCTTTAAACCATGAAAAAAGAAATTGTTTCTCAATGTCTCACTGTATTTTCTGGTCTGTTTCAGAAGGACCTGAGTGTGGTAAGAAGAGGAAGGTGAGGACATAATTTATCTGTTGTCACTGGTTCCTAGTGGAATGCATATTGAATAACAGAGCTTGTGATTGATTGACGTTACGTAAACGCAGAAACTGTATTCATTGTCCAACACCAACAGGGTCCCCATTGTTAATTACGCGATCCTTAATGAAATCTCAATCTCTCTCAAGCATGTAAATTTCTGCCCGATTTGAAAAAGGATATAAATTTGATCATGGAGCGTGTTGTAGGGTTTATAATTGGATTTGCGTGTTGAGTTCTTGTTTCATTTCCTCAAGTGAGGGCAGCACTGCCTTATTGATTTGTATGTGGGCTGGACAAAACTGATTTCCATTCAATCGACTGTCATTAGCAATACTATAAAACATTTATATTACATGTGGACTTATATTACGCGCTTTCCGCGCTAAGACAATTTGCGCATAATTTTAGTCCGCGCGATACTTGAAGCCCTTAGTTTTCTACTGAAGCGGATGTAATACTGTGTGATGTAATTAATACTAATGAATGAAAAACACAACACAGAAGATGCGACGGAATAATTTAATTAAATGAAGTTATTCAATATTAATTAAGCATAAAAATATATACTAGTATTACACTTAGCATTTTCATTCCGTTTGTCAAATGAAACGTTACAAGTGGCTATCAACTTCAACCTCATTTTGCAATCATGTGCTGCAATGAATAATGACCTAGATATAGAATCTAATGGTGTTTGTAAATTAAACAGTCTAATAATGTACTATTTCATTGTTACTCGTGTTTATCTATCTCTTGAGAACATATTGCCTGTTAATGAATTCGAGGTATTTCTTTTCACCTAATCTTGTTAACTTTGATAAATAGGAAGTCTACTCATGATGTCTGAGGCCACATGTTGCTCTTGTCGTCGCTAATTACTACGTTAATAGTCACTAATTACTACGTTAATAGTCACTGGTCAGCGCAATATAGTAGTATTTTTGTTCGTTACATGAATGAATATTTAAAAAGATTGGTTTGGGATTGTTTTTGTGTGCAAATCCGTGTGAATTTTAGTATTTGCGTGTAATTTGCATCCGCCTAATATAAGTATTTTACAGTAATCAATATCCTTTGAAGATATTTTATGTTATATTATAGTGCAGTCATAAAAAAAATCAATAAAATATTGTGGAAGTTATTGAAAACACAAAACAAACAAATAGAGTTATCCCACAAGGCCAGTAACTTGCATTATATGTAACACATGAATAAGACAAGATGACGTGGTATGCCATGCAGTTGTCACATTAATGTATTTAGAAAATTGGTATTCTCATCGATCCATCCATTGTAATTGGGCTTGTGGGAATATGTCCACAGTATGTGTTCTATTTGAATATCAATCCAGGATTTTTGTATTATTTGAGTTTTCAATCACCACATTTATATATTTTGGTTTAAATTTAATCAAATTATTTTTTCTTGCCTGATAGCAAGGGAATTGATTATTGGTTTTTTTTCATGTAAAATGGAAATCTGGTCGGAAATAATTTCTGCTGAAATAATGCTGTTGTGATTCTTTCAAAGAAAAGGGTGTGGGTAGGATGGGGCTTGGTAGGGTATTGCAGGGTTCCTGCTGCCGTAGACTGACAAGCATAGACTGGCAAGCATAGACTGGCAAGCATAGACTGACAAGCAGTGGTGATATGAGTGAAATAATCTTGAATGCCGCTATATACCCCAATCTGTTACGTTATCAAGCCACTTTGACGTTATTCTGTGTATTTTATGATGCTTCATTTTTGTACATTTTATGGCCCTTCATTTTTCAGTTTGTCTTCGTAGTGTTGTCATGTATGGGTGAAAGATTCCCGCTGGGACGTAAAACAATAATTCATTCACCCGTAGTGTTGTAAATAATATCATCTCCCCCATCACTGGTTAAATAGCACACCTATTTTTATTTTTATTATATTATAATACACATAACCTCTGAACTAGCCACATGGTGATATCTTAAACTATATGTTGTCTTGGGGATTGTGAAAATTAGTAAAATATTTTCGATAGATTCAATAGTTTATTTTTGTTCTTCCTTGTTTCAGTCGGAAGAAGATGATGACAGGATCAACTACCTCGCCTACATTACCTCAGCGATGTCCGTCGCCACAGATACTCGGTGAGTGATTACACCTGGCAGCAACATTTTATTGCAGGTCGTCTTCGGAGGATATTTCTTAACGATGGCGGATTGTGTCCATGTCCATGTCATCTTGATGGAATTTTCGAGTTCTTGTTTGTGGGCAAATTTTACATTGTCCATTGACATGAATTACATTTTATCCCAATATTACAGTATTTTGTAAAGCTGCATAATATCACAAGATAATTTCTTTTAACATTTGACAAAAAGGGAAACAACTCTTGTAGTCTTAAGAGGTCTATCAGTTTAGTCTCTCCTGTACAAATTACTGTTGCTTTAGAATTATTCTGGTTGTTTGGCATCTGAACACACACTGTACAACATACCAGTATGTTATTCAATCCAGGTTTGCTATGTGAGAAGTGTTCCTGGTTGGATGTATAGCTAGCTACAAAGATTAAACTTTAAATTTATATTAATGAACTGTTCTGGTTACCCGACCTAATACCCTATAAACATTACCATCACATTCCACAAAACAAAACAACAATGCACCTCTACAATTACGTAACGTAAAATACCAAGGCAATGCTACAGTATATGCTATGCAATGCTATAGTAATTTTGACTGTGGCCTCATAGAGTTGACTGACCAGAACTTTCAATTGTCATCATATATATTTGAGACAAACACATAAATGCTATTATGAACCGTTCTTAACAACAGTTGGATAGTATTGATTTTTCAAGCAAGTCAATGACTTTGGATCTGGCTGCCCACAGCAAGCGCTTAGATCCATCATGCATATCAGTTTAATGTAATAGCTTCCTAACCACTAACTGCAAATGGCTATTTCTCTGAGGCAGCACTCGTCACGATCTGGCCCAGGATTGCAATCATATCCAGTTATGGAAGCTTTAAGGTTACAGAACTAGGAATGAATTCATAGGTAATCCAATTGGTATCAATCCCTGTCCGTTTATGAAAATTTAATGGAATAGGAATAGGAATACATTACGATTGGCCGTGGATTGTGGGCATATGTAGATGTACGCAGGAAGACCGCGACACGAACTGGTCCTGATGGCCAGCGTTGTGTATTGATTTGTCGGCCAAGCCTGGCTGTAAAGGCTGTGTACAGGAAGTGTGAAAGTTCCGTAAGTCTTCGCCACTACTGCCAAGTTTATCTGTCGTATTAGAAGATCTGCTCGATCAATAGCAAGACATTGTGTTGTATTTTGGTCAATGGAGCATTTGTACGAAAACAGTTTTAGTGGCGTGATACTGCTATTTGTACGAAGTTCAACACAATTTGGTTGATGTTGACCATTACTCATTGTGGCAGTAGTAGGTGTGGCCCACTTACAAGAAGTCATCTTGATGTTAAGACAGATATGATGTAGTCACTATGGCAGACGATGAAAGTCAACATTCTGAGTTTGAATCCTGTTTGTGTGCCTGATATTCTCCTACTCACCTTCCATCCTCAATCCTGCAAAATGTGCCCGAAAAACTATGTAAATGCACTTTAATAAGAGAAAGTTGTATTTCTTTTCTGTACTGCTATTGATATACTTTTATATGCATACTTATTATATAGTCTTGTACGAGTTCAAAATAGCAATGAAAAATACAATAGATTACATATGACCATCAATGTATAATTTAATACATTGAGCATTCCCTAGACAACTAGCTTATAGATGTATTTTTGGAATTTTTAATTTGTTAGTACCTTTAAAGGCAATCAGTTTGTTGACATTTTTCATGGTCAAATGTATTTTACCTGATAATATGTCCATTTGATGTGTGTACACATGTTTATTGGGCAACAAGCTACATTTTCACAGGTCCCACTAGTTTTCAATATTTTCTTCTTTTTTTTTTTTACGATAAAAATACAAACGTAAAATAAAATACAAAACCGTGAGTATATGCCTTTAAGTACATGGCAAAGTGTATGACAGGATGTGATGGCTGTGTTGTTCAAGGCCGGTGAGGAGTTTTTCATGTCAAGTGTGAGTGTTTTCTTGCTCTGAGAGTGTTTTTGGCAACATCAGCAACATTGGCTGCCTGTGTCATTACCTAGCAGCTTCTACTTGTCAGACTGGAGTCAGTGATAGCTTCATGAATCATGGACCAGAGGTATCTAAGAGCGGTCCTATCAGACAGCTGTATCGTTCTGTAATGGAATGGAATACTGCTGGTTGTCCAATGTTGTCGGTGAGGTAGCATCAATCACATGGCTGCTTGTCCAATATTGCTATCATTATGTTGGTGGATTGCGTCATTACATGGCTGGTTGACCAATATTGTGTTATTTCTGGTTGTTCACTGTTGGTATGATAGTGTTGTCTCCAATATTGTAAATATGATTGTGTCATCCCATGACTGGTTGTCCAATGTTAGTATGATTTTGTCATCCCTTGGTTGGTTGTTCAATATTGTCAGTATCATTGTGTCAATACTTGGCTGGTTGTCCAGTGGTGTTAGTGTGATAATATTAACAATAAGCTGGTTGTCCACTATTGTCGGTGTTGAGTGTATTATCACATGTCTGGTTGTCCACTGTTGGCAGTATGATAATGTTATTAAGCTGGTTGTCCACTATTGTTGGTAGTGAGTGTGTTATAGATTGTCTTTTTCTGCCCTGGATGCAGCTGTTGGAAGCTGTGGTTACTCGATTGTCTCCAGTCTTGCAGCTACACAATCATATTAACCGGCTGTGATATGCCAATAAGATATCTGTTTGATTCTGTGAACAATCTTGCTACTGCAGATATTACCATCAAACCTAATCAGCGAAGAACATGATAGCCATTTTACCTTGTACACCACTCAAATTTGCCTAGTTTCCAAATTCCTGTAAAAATTATATCAATAGATTTTTATCTGTGAATACAGATGCACACTTGGTGATCAGCTGTCAGTGCACATCTGAAATTCCATCAGCGGTGAAAGTAAAAGTGTAATCCTGGATGGTATCCATGGTAATTATGTCCAGGATGGGCTTGAGGTGTCACAGATAGCTGCCGTGGATCAGGTTTGACTGCACTAATTCTCCATTCCTGTTGTGTTTTACATTACAAAGCCTTCTTCTATTGTGCTTCACATTATCAGGGCTTCTCACTCATCCGGTAGTCTCACTGATGCTAAATGGCAGTATGTCCTCAGACATGTTGATGCTTGTGCACTTGCTCATTTTGACTTGTCAGAAAATCAAAGTTTATTATTTTTATTATGATAAAATTATATAATAATAATAATAATAATAATAATAATAATAATAATAATAATAATAAATAGTAATTAATAGTAATAATATAATTTGTAATTTATAATAATAATAATAGTAGTAATAATAATAATGGCAAGTGGTAGAGCAATGGTAGAATGTTCAACTATGGAGGCAAATGTTCCAGAGTCAAATCCTGCCCTGGGCGCCCAGCATTAATGTTTGTGAAAGTTCCCTTTCTGACGTAATATTGATACGCTGTCTGTACTGTGGCAATGCAGTTATCATCCTTGGTTTCTCAGTACTTCCCAAACTTGTCATAAGCTTGCTCATTGCCCTACATTATTATTTAAAGAGGAATATTAGACAACTGTATCATTCTGCAATAAATGGAATGGAATTCTGCTGGTTGTTCAATGTTCAACAATGTTCAATCACGGGTTGGCTTTAACTTTGGTTCAACTTCTCCAATATTGCTGGTTTTGAGCTGAAACTGCTGCATTATATGCATATGACAGACATCCAGATATTTTTAGTTCGGCAAGCATGTCCTTGACCATCCTTGAGTGCTTCATGATGCAGTGTTTGGTCAGTTGATGACTGTTTGATTGGGACGGATGGAGGGAAAGGTTGAGATCGATAAAATACCAAGACGGGAAGAAACAGGAAGCGAGAGGGATGTGACAATAGACAGGTGATCTTGTTATTGTCTGAGTGGCTGCTGATCTGGCTGCTGTCCGAGTGGGGGCTGATCTATCTGCTGTCTGAGTGGCTGCTGATCTGGCTGCTGTCCGAGTGGCTGCTGATCTGGCTGCTGTCTGAGTGGCTGCTGGTCTGGCTGCTGTCCGAGTGGCTGCTGATCTGGCTGTTGTTCGAGTGGCTGCTGATCTGGTTTCCCTACAAGTGCTTCACCTTCATATTCTTAGTGGTGGTGCTGACTTTCAGAGAAGGTGGTCCAGTGGACATGGGGTTCGCTCTCCAGACACTTTGCCGAGGTTTGATTCTTCAGGCTTTAAATCAGTTGTTGGTGGTGGGTGGGAGAGAGTTGTGGTTGGTGGTTGATAGGCGATCTTCAACTATTGGGGGAAGATATTGAAATTTCAAAAACACATTCTCGAATGTGAACTCATCTGATCTATTGTAAATTAAATGCCATGCTATACCAAAATTTGGGCTGGCATCTCAACAGGAGTGCTATATTATCCACAATAAAATATCAAAGGTCTGATTGCTATAGGTAATCTACCGATGCAGGATGAATGTCTTCTATCACTGTCTTTGTGGGTTTATTTTTATATTGACCAGTATTAATGCAATATTCAACATAAAGACCTTGAGTGGATCTGACTCCAAGGCAGCCAAATAGTTGAATTAAATTCAGAAGATTCACTGGTAAACACCAATAAGATATTCATGAACCACGACCACTCCATACTGTAATGAATGAGGCAGCTAAACAGTTGAGGCAGAATGGCAAGTCCTAACGTGGAAAGTCCTAACGAGGCAAGTCCTAACGAGGCAAGTCCTAATAAGAACTATTAGTGTCCACGTAGTAATAATAGCATCTATTTCCTCTCGGAACTAATAGGTCTACATGGAAATCTCTCTAACTTGGATAATCTCCATGGTGACCCCTCAGTTGAAGTCTCACAGCTTTCCATCTCAATTGAATAGGAACTACTTTTTTGGAGAGCTCACCATTTCTATACACTGATGTTAAGATTTCTCACAGTTACATTTTCACTAATGTCCTAAACATGGGAGGATTTATCATTTATTTTCTAGTAATCTTTTATAATGTTGGTACCATTTCACGTTCTCTCTCGCAAAATTACGTGGTATGATTTCTAATGTCCAATGGCATTGACAGCATCTGCAGTTTATAAATTGAACTGCATACATTCCACTGGTCAAGACGGTTTGCGTCAAGAAGATAAAAGACCTGTGTTGTTCATTACGCTCCTGGAAGATCAAAGACAGTATAAACTCAGTTCTACTTCCACCTTTTGTTATATTTTTAATGGCCGTTGCCTTCAGCAAGTTTTCATCCTGGGATAATGCCGTCTCGAACTTCGACTGGGAGCTGTAGCGACAGGAAGGTAGTTTCTACATGGACAATGGCGGACATCCCAAGTCTGTGGCTGGAAGGGGAGGTTGAGGGAGGGGGGAGTAAAATTGGAATTTGTGTCTCTTCTAATTACATCGAGGCAACCTGAGGGTGTGAAGTCAGGCGAGATATATCTGAGATTTCCCAACACGGCTCTTTACATCTCTTCACGTCCTGAAGTGAAGAATGGCAGAATGATCAGCTGATGCTAGACAAGTGCGAATTTAGAATGTTATTAGTTTTATAACTTTATCGGTTTTATCTATTTTTTGTGTGTGTCTTCCTGCATTTTTATAGGTGGACATAAATAAATTAATATTTTTATATTATTTTGTCTGATTGACCATTGAGCTTATTGCATGGACGGTGATTTTAGTGGTATTTCCAGCATTGATAAATTAGTGACCCTTGAAACTGCTCGATGGTTGAATGTGAATTTTGTCCAAGTTGGTTTGTGGTACCGTTGTTCAAATTGATTGCTATGCCATGGTTCATTACTTAAATATAATGTGTTATCAGTGGAATATTGACACTACAGTTAGTGTTTTATTTCTTCTGCCATTATTGAGTTAAAGATACATTGAAGTACGGAATAATAATTTCTCATCAGACCTATTGTTTTCACCAATAATGCTTCCATGATTTGTATTGGAGGTGTCGTGTATGGGTGAAATATTCCTGCTGCGACTTAAAGCACTAATTCATTCATTGGAATCTGACTAAATGAAGTGATAGTTACTGTTACTGTTATAGTTATAGTAACAAATTTCTAGCTAAGTCGGAAAATTGACCAAGTGTTTCAGTTGTCTTTCTGGTATTTTAAAAACAGACAGCTGTAGTATTGATAAAATATTCATTTAGGTGATCAAATTGTGTCTATTCGACATTTAATCAACCACAATTAGGCCCAAAGTGTTTGTTGATGGTGAGCTCCCCTGTATTGCCTCATGCCAGATAGAGATAGTAGAAAGCAGATGATAATGAGCAGTGCACATGTGCTTCCACACACACACACACACACACACACACACACCACACACCACACACACACACACACACACAGCGCAGAGCGATGGCACCAGATCACCAGTCACTGCCAGGCAAGCCGAGCCGAGCCGAGCCGAGCCGAGCGCCGTAGCCTGCCGTAGTAGTACCGTGTGCACCTCATCACGTAGCATATGCTTTTGGTCTTGTGACCTGTTCTGAACCCCCATCACTGGCCATTGCCCAACATGCTGCAGAAGCCGATATGGATTATAGATTATGATTTCGGGATTGATTTTGCCACCAAGGCTTACCAGCATGGAGGGAAACGCACTGGATGAGTGTCCACTACAACAACGTAATGTACACATGGATTGCCCTCCCTTGTCGATATGGATGTGGTCCTGTCCAATGCCTTACTCTGTGCTTTAATCACTGTTTTGTGATCACCAACATGATTCAATTCCAATCAGGTTTACCTAGCTGCTAGTGATAAGCTTCACTTTGGTGCTGGGCACTGCTGGGCAATATGCTGTCTGTGTGTGTCGTGATCTGGGAATACGGGAAACAGTCATCGCCGCATCGTTGAGCTGCTGTGTGTATTGTGCGGCAGTCATAAAAAATGGATGAGGACAATGTTTTCCGACACGCTCCTTTGCACATGTGGTTTTCCGCGTCCATCGAGAATCTTCACCCACTGACGGCGGAAGAGGCTCGGAAAAGCAGGAACCGATTTCGCAGAAGTAACCTCACTTTTATTTTGTCTTCTTGTGTAAAACAACACCTATCTTCATAAATTTTAATATTGTAATAACTAGTATTGATTCTACGACCCGAGTCTAGTTGTCATCTGAAACCATTAAGAAATTTATAGTACTATTTGAGACATTGGCAATTATTTTGCTATTTATTTAATACTATGTAATCCAGTGCATTATCAAAATAGAATACATTTGAAATATTTACACTGGAGAGAGTCTAATTAGGTCGAAGTTGGTACTAGGAGATATTATCGAATTATTGTCAGGCTCTTAGCCTGTCAGTCTGTCATCCCCAGACTAGTAACCTTTCAGTAGAGCTAGCCATCCTTTCTAGAATATTATTACATTGTCATTAATAACTGCAAACATAGCTTTCAGTACTTGCTCAACCTATATTTATTTACAGCACACGCTGTAATGGCACAATGGTTGACCATCGGGTCTACAATACCAAATGTTAGGATTCGAATCCATTGCCCAGTGGCGTTGACCATACTTGGACAGAATTTTGGGAAAAGTGGATTGCAATATTCTAAATGTTTACCCGTTGTATGTCTTACAATAACATCTCCGAGCGCTCTCTCGTTTCACTATAAGAGACTCCCACACAAATGCTGCCAGATAAACTAGGGATGATATTTCACAAAGTTCTAATAGATTCCATTGATTAAATGACTTTTAGTAGCAAGACAACAGACTTATTCTGCAATCTGAAATCAACACCATAGCCTGGTGGCACTGCTGCTTGTCAGAAACACCCATAATGCAAGATCATGATTCTTTTCAGTGAAATATAAACCACTGTTGTTTGTGCACTTCAATGGTATTGGTGTTCATACTATATAGATAATTAAATATAGTGTTCATCATAAATGAATAACAAAGCTGGAATAGTCTTGTTATTTCAATATTAATTCATTAGTTGGAAATATATATGGAGAAATGTATGGATTATTTTGTATTCTTCATATTGAACAATAAACTTATTGCATTTTCCTGGTAGATAAAATATATCTGATAGATAAAATAATCCATTTTCCTGTCTCCGTTTTCTTCTCACTTCAAAGAAGTTGCCATTAATAATTAATATGGTTTATATTAATAGCATCTTATTACAACTGATTAAAACTACTATGTTTTAAAATATTTAATAATATGATTTTGTATCGGTATTAATGACACAACATTATAGTGTTAATACTTCTGACTCGATACTAAAGTACTGTGTGATAACCAGGAAGCACAGCAGAATTATAGTCGCAGGTTATCTCACCGTCTACCGTCTACTTACTGGTCATCCGACTGAATTGAACACAAGCTTGAAGCTATACATAGTCCAGGAATAACTGCCGATATGAGTCCTCCATTCACTGGTTAACAGTCTATGATACTCTAATGGTTGGTCCTCTGACCTCTGGCATGGTATACAGGCATAATAGAGCATTTGCCTCCCCAGTAGTGTACTACAGTTAAACCAAGTACAATGCTTCTATGACATGTTAATCATTTTATACTGTTAGCGCGGACGTCATAGAAGACAAGGTATTGTAATG
This sequence comes from Lepetodrilus schrolli, assembly GCA_032361225.1. NCBI lineage: Eukaryota > Metazoa > Mollusca > Gastropoda > Lepetellida > Lepetodrilidae > Lepetodrilus > Lepetodrilus schrolli. The sequence continues at coordinate 1,330 of JAUTBT010047882.1, read as the reverse complement.
GCACCTATTTCCATAAAGTAAAAAACGTTTTTCCTAGGTGTGTTTCTTATGGTACTCTACTTTAGCTATAGCGGTATAGCACTTAATTTACATACATATAACATATAATAAGAAAGATAGAGTAGACTACATTCTATCCATACATGTTAATATCAGTTGTTAAAAGGAAAGATCAACAAAATGATACTAACAAAAATGATAGTTATTTGACATCACGAAACAGGTGACAAATTAAACCATCAGATTAAACAAACACTAAAGAAAATAATTCATTTACATACAGAAACAAGTTTATTGATATGTTTATGGCAGATCATTAAAATCAATATAGCAAACAAGCTTTGCGAACAAAACTATGACCGTGTTAACATCAATAAAATACTACCTTGTTTTTTTATTTGTGTTACAGTAACAAATGGGATGTAGATGCTTCAAGAACATTACGATTGAAATAATTATACATCGTGAAGTGTGTCGTGTTTATAATGGTTCCTGGTATTCAAGAAATCTGATTGATGCTATTATTTGTCTCGTATTCATATTTTTGTAAGATATTTTAAGTCTAGCCTTAGGCTGTCCTTCATTGATCTGAACGTGAGCTGACATGACGGGACTGCTGTCAGGAGGTGAATGTTGCAATGATACTGCTGTCTTGCACATGTTTAATGGCCAGTGGATGTCGGAGGGATTACTTTGTAGCCTCTGTTTACTACCTACTTCAATCTGGAATAGAAAAGAGCTAATGCTCTTCTTGCCGTCCGTCACGTTTACGTAATGGTCACTGATGTTGTAATACGAAACATATACCGTAGGTAATATAGTCTACCACACTCGCATTGCAATACGAGAATGAAACGTATACCATAGGTAATATAGTCTACCACACTCGCATTGCAATACGAGAATTAAACATATACCATAGGTAATATAGTCTACCACATTTGCATTGTAATACGAGAATGAAACGTATACCATAATATGTTGTGGGATATGTTTTGAAATTGGCTGCTCAGAGATGCAATATCCTGCACTATTTGGGTAAACATTAATAGTAGGCCTACATTTCTAATATAATGTCCCGATTATCAAATACAATGTTTTTTTTCTTCTGCTATATTTGGATAAAAAGCCATTTGTAAGGTATTTATCTTTAGTCTGACTTTTAATTCAAAATTTAGATATGGCTTTATAAGGTTAGCCAAGGTTTCACACTACTTAGTAAATGTGTGCACCTGGTAATTATTGATGGGGCAGGTGGTAGCGCAGTGGTAGAACAGTTGGACTTCGGAGCCAAGGTTTCAGGTTCAAATCCCGCCCCGGGGGCCCGGCA
>JAUTBT010047871.1:0-16279 GCA_032361225.1 Lepetodrilus schrolli | reverse complement strand
TCGGAACTGTGAACATTAATTTCACTCGGGACATATTTTCCGTAATCACTCGTATCTCGTGGGTTATTCTCTAATTATTTACGGCAAAACTCCATACAGACTTCTGGACATGGATTTTTCTTAAGGAGATATTCTGGCAGGAGATTCCAAAAACCGTCAATCTACTTACAAGGTAAATTTCGTCCTAAACACGCTAGTAATACACGTAAAATGTGAAATATTATTAAGCGTAGCTAACATTAAAATTATTATTTGAAAATAATTTTGGAGATAAAAATTCATCCTGTCAAACTTTAACGATTCTATTTTTCACAAGGACTTGGACATGACTACAGAAATCGGCGCTTTAATTAAACAGAAATGGGGCGGTTTTCTTGGCAGAGCCCCCTTGAGGGTTTGCAAATTGGAACAAAAACAAGTGTTAAACACCGAACTTAATTGAAATGTACAAGCTGGTAACTGCGAGACAGTTTTCCCATGTCATTTCCGTCGAGATCTTGTCAATTTCAGGTGTTCTCAAAATTGGGATCGGGTAATTTCCGGCCTGAGACGATGTAAGGCGAACACAGGGTCTCCTCAGTGTTAATTAGTGCTGTGTTTTGATGCTGCTGGCCAACTCTCGTCTCTCGTGGCGAGATCTCGTCGGCACGAGAGCGGGCAGTCAGTCGCTAATTGGGCCCGACAATGGTACACGAGTCAAACTTTGACGAGTACCTGAAAATAAAATATCAGAGGTCAAAACTCTAGGTAGAATAAAAGTGACACGCATCAAATTAATGCCACCATTTCGCTTAGACTCTCTTCTTTGCTCAACCGTTCCGTGTATTTAACATGTCTGGTTCGAGGATTTCACAGTTTCTTTACAATGCCAGTGCACGACTACATGGTGAAAAACCATCGAAATTAATTACAATACGTGTTCATTATATTTTGCCGACTAGTGCACTCACAGAGTGACTAATTAGATAATGAAGAGCCATCATACAATGCTAATTAGAGATCCAAATAGTTCGTTGAGTGCTCATACATCTGTAAAGCGACGATTGTAAAATATAATGTAATATTACAAATGTATTCATATCTCTATCATAATTTAAGAAAAACTATATTAAAGTCTTCCTTTTCAAATGTTTATTTATCAGAAAGAACTCTATTAATTTTACTATTCTTGATTGATATCGAACTATTTTCGAGTATCTTTGACATTGCAAAGACAAGATGGTTCAATTATTTATGTAGATCCACAGCAATATAACGCTAAAAATACAGAACTAGATGAACCTGGGTTTGTAGTCCAACGCTTAAAAAACGTTTTACTTTGTAACTTGGCCCTGTTTATGGCCGGGTAGTGATAATGCTTCGCTATTACATGTTTATTAGTTTAATCTGTTTCGTTTTAAGACTTCGACTTTTCACATCAACCTACATTAATGAATACGCATGCGTCAACACCGGCGTTGGATACGATATTTAAACGAGTTTGAAAGTTGCTAGTGAATTATTCCGATAAGGTACGTAAAAAATGACGGCGGATTCAAACAAAGCGATGTCTTATCTATCTACGAAGGTCCATTTTAATTTGTGACATTTGCATTTCGAGGAGAATTTTGAGATTGTCTGCCGCCGGAATTTGCGTTGCACTTTACTCCCATAGCCTTAATAGAAAGATTATGGTCGGTGAAGTGAGTATAGCGAAGCATTATCACTACCCGGCCATAAACATGGCCAACTTTGTCACCTAACTGACAACTTATTTTTACTTCCACTGCATTTTTGTAGCGCTACGTACGACTCTCGTATTGCTACGACCGTCTAGAACCTGACCCGGAAACGAACCTTCAACGCTATTGGAACACCCGCTATACTGCTCCCGATACCACGTTGAACCGTGGCAGACAGCACGTTGATACAAACGGCGCTGCCTTATGGTGGGGGAAACATCGACATCCTTCCATAGCTGTCGTCCTGTCGAAATGGCTGTCAGCAACGACTACATTTACTGGCGGATCCCCTTCGCGTTGTTTGCACAGGTCTGGGCCTCCGTCCCTTTCAATTATACTAATCAGAAACGAAATTAGGATTATCCGTTTTGAGGGAATCAAGACTTTGCCAACAGCCAACTAATATCGATAGAAATGGTTGAACGTGCTTACGCCCACCAAGCAGAATTGTGGGATGGAGATATCTGAAATTCTCCTACGTGTGGGTAGGCGAGGTTTGCCTAAAAAGCATGCGTAAAAACAAAACATTTGCTGCGAAATTTAGCTCGTGGAGAGCTCGTGCACCACGAGCCATGACAAGCGCACACGTCAGTGTAAATTGCGGGAGCTGTCAACGTCAATCATGGTAATGGGATTGATTGGGCTAAAAAGCGCGGGAAAATCTCAGTCGGGCAGACGATGCTGAAATCGGGATCGATTTTGGAAGAGGAAAATATTGTTAAATTATTCTCTAGACTCAAGTCCCCGGAAAATATAATTGGATTCAATGCTTTCAGCGCGTAACAAAAAGAGAGGTGTAGAAAATGCAGGATTTGATTACAAGTGAGGCGATACTAAACCAAGATCAGACAAGGCTCTCACTTAGATCGGCTAGTGACTATGGAGATACGTTCTGCCATAATCGCATTACAAAATCCGGATGTAGTTGGATTTAGTACCGTATTTGCATCGCAACAGAAGATAACATTAATGAATAAATGATTAGCATATTGACAACGTCTATCTCTCTACGATGTGTTGTTTTGTTCATAATTTACTTCCTTCTAATTTAAACCTAGTTTTGGGCTTAGATAAAATATCTATTTCGTATGCGAACACGATTTAAGGACTAACGTATACAAAGCACAGACGATAGAAATATACAGTATCTGTCATATTGATATAGAGAATACTAAACGAGCTTCCGTGTGATACCATTTTTATAAAACGAGTGAATGGTGTCACTCGTCACTCGTCAGATACCAAAACTATTCACGAGTTTCATAAAAAAAAACACGGTATCACACGGAAGCGAGTTTAGTATTTTATTTACTGCACTACCAACCCTGCCATGTAAATGACCATATATATCGGAACAGTGATATTTCACTAGTTAGATAACTCAGAAGAGTTATCACATAGGTGATATCTCACCGGTAGTGTAATAAATACCATTATGACACTACTTGAACGTCCAGAATGTTTAATTATTTTTTAATTGATACGTATTCTTATCGACAATAAATTACGTCTTTGTTGAGGATGCAATACTTATTCTCAAATGATTTAAGAATGACATTGTGTGACAATTATAATCTCACCATTGTGGCTTTTCAAATCAAATATATACCAACACTCATTGATAACTGTAACAACAAACAAAACATCGGATGTATATACTAGACTAGTATCCGGGTTCACAGACTATCTATACTGATGATATAATACAACTAGAAACCCTGTACACCCGGATGCGGATTTGTTTTGATATAATTGACAACAGAGGCAGGTGAAAGTATGTATAACATACGTATCTAAATATATTAGTTAGGCTATTGAAACGAGAAATAATATATGAATATTGTGGTTCATGCAATGTATGTGATTGCGTAGATATTAATAGAGGAAACTTTATGATTGGTTCTCAGGTATAAAGACCAAATTTCCAATTTAAACAAACGTCTTTCATTCTATCTCGTACTTTAACTGACGTTGTGTAACATTATCAGGTTTTGGGTGTTGTGTGTGCCTTATACACGCATCATTCAAACACGCCTCTGTCACTTTGCTTTCGAGAAGATTTCATTGTCTGATTGATGCCTGTTCAAAAGGAAAAGCATGTCGAGCCAAAATGGTCCTTTTTTCCCTTCAAAGCCAGTGAAAATTCCCACAATATGTCACTGATAACTTGGGCCGCTTGTAAAAACAAGGAATTGGGCTCTCATAAAAGTCGTAAGCTCTCGGTCGATACCGCCATTGCCGAAAGACTGTTCCCGCAGAAGCATATTGCCTGAAATTGGCGCTTCATTTAGGCTATTGGCGAGGCTATAACTCTAACCCCTACCTCATCAATAGAGAAGGGCCGGTACTCCTGCTAATTTGGGGTCGTCCTTGGATAGGCTATAACTTCAGTGGTCCATTATCGTATTGGGAAGTGAGAGTCCGGACAGGGGACGATATTGCTCGCTTAACTTTCAGGTCATATTTTGACGCCAGAGGGGCCACGATATATTAATTTCAACATGATTGCAAAATTGTAAAAAAAAACATAAACCGAAGAAAATTATCGTGATTAAATTGAAGTTTCTTGTCAATATTTAAAAAAATTATTAAAAGATTCATATAGAAAATGAATGCGATATTATATTTTTGTGTTTCGCGACTTTTAGAAATGAACATTGCCATCATATTAATAGTACTGCTGCTGCTTCTACTGCTACTGCTACTGCTGCTTCTACTATTACTATACTAGTATGCTACTGTTATGTTACTGCTGCTATATGCTACCGCTATGCTACTACTATGGTACTGCTACTGTTGCTTCTACTTCTTCTTTTAGTTTAAACATATTTTATTCAAGACGAAATGGATAGGTTACAAGTTATTACAACTTAATTGAAAACCACTCCAAGAGAAGGGAAAGAAAAGATGGGGAGAGAAGAAAGAAACATTAAGACACATGCTTCTACTGCTATGTGCTACTGCTTCTTCGACTGCTATATTCTACTGCTACTTGCTATATTCTACTGCTACTGCTGCTATATGCTACTGCTGTTGCTGTTTCTTCTGATAAAGAGTCAGTGCCATACACTGATGTGGGTGTGGGTATCGTCTCTCGAAGCTCTGTTATGTACTACGAGACCATAGCGCAGTCGTAGCGATCTCACGTACATGTGGATCGTGCATTTACGAGATAGCGCATGGTATCATAGAGGATATGAGAACGTCGTGAAACGATACCCTGTCCTTTTTCCCGTAAGACATTACCTCAAATGGAAGCTATTCAACCCAGTCACACTGACCGATTTAAAATGATCAGGAATAACGTTCACGACACTGCTAAGGTGTTCTATACGGGCCATAAAAAGTAGGTCATGTGAAAACAGATGGTTATTTACGGGCTAATGACAAGGATATAATGGCATGCTCGTCGCAGTGCGATCGACACCCGTTATTGTCATCTGATAATTGACTGTTGACGTGTATTGACAAACTTAATGACCGTCAGTGTCGAAACATACGCCGCGTCTTGGCAAACTGTTACATGGATAAGACAGACACCCTGGACACGATTCAGATATCAACGTAATTAGTAGTGTTCAGACCAGTTCAAGTTGACCATCCTGAATTGACCGCAGGTCGAGAATATGGAGAGTTGGGAAAATGACTGACATTAATTTATTTTTAAAATCGTATTTCTAGCTTTAATCTTGCACAAAATGGGGTGACACTGATGACGAAAGTTGGTCAGGAAAGTAGGTAAGAGTGGCAAGCAACATTGAATAGGTAATGATGATAATGATGACGACGATGATGATAATAATGCTAATGATACTTCTACTACTACAACTACAACTACTACTACTACTACTACTACTACTACTACTACTATAAATACGTTATGACATGGATCACCATGATTTTATTTCCGTTGAATTGTTCTATTCAGACTAATAGATATTCCAGATAGGTTTTCGGGAATTGAATCGTAACGGAAATGTTCAAATGGCGGAAGCAAACATAATACCAAAGTCACACAAGCACAGCTTTTCAATAAATAATATTCAAACAATAATTAAAAATGCATGTTATTCTGACATTACTTAGTCTGGAAATTGAACACTGTCGTAAACACATTTTAAACATTGAGCACTCCTAAAGATATCATTACATGATATCCGACAGTGTAATAGACAACCTGTAAAAAGTAGAATCATTATCGTAACCACATGCTCGCAATTTTATCAGTTTCGTCGCGATGTTGTTAGTTATTAATGAACAATACAGTAAACGATACCGCGTTATCTTCTCTTTCCATCATAACACATGTATTGAACATTAAATATGCATTGTTTATAGCTTTGTAATAAATTCACGCTTGCAGCTTAAAGCACGATTTCACAATTCCCAATGTAATCACGTACGTGTTATACGGCAGTTACATAAATTAAAATCGCTTAGCCTGACGGCACATCATTTATGTATAACCAGTCACGGTGGCAAGAACAGAGGTTTGATCACAGAAGGGACAACACTAGGAATATAATAGAAGGTGTTTTTTTTAATTATCTGTTTAGTTCCTCACAAGTTGTTAATTTCTAAATTAATAGACATAAATCGTTCAAGGGGAATGATATCAATAATAATAATAATACTACCAAGAAGAAGAAGAAGAAGAAGAAAGAAGAAGAAGATGAAGAAGAAGAAGAAGAAGAAGAAGAAAGAAGAAGAAGAAGAAGAAGAAAGAAGAAGAAGAAGGAAGAAGAAGAAGAAGAAAGAAGAAAGATTACATTGGGAAGAAGAAGAAGAAGGAAGAAGAAGAAGAAGAAGAAAGAAGAAGAAGAAGAAGGAAGAAGAAGAAGAAGAAGCAGAAGAAGAAGCATAGTTAAAATAATGTGTTTAATAATTTGTTGGTTAGATCCGGGGTATATGCTTTGGATGACTTAATGTATAGCTTACAATGTGTACACGTGTACCTCATCCCCGATGACTTAACTGACATAATGCATTCAAGTAACTTGCTATTTGCTTGTAAATAACGTCCGTATTAATAATATCAATGCACGTGGATGTGTGTTTGTATGTCTGCTTATATACATCCGTGAATGTTTTGCCTTTTCGATCAAACACTACAGTTTTCTGTACATTGTTTACAACTTAATATTTTTATTCCTGTGACTTAGCTACAGTTCCACTCACGTAATAACGAGAAACAGATATATGCACTTACTCTTAAATATTAGTAAACCATAATGCGATCATAATAATATCTTAGTCATTACTATCTGAAATAATTATAGTGTGGCAATTGTATTGAAAACCAATTAAAAACTAATTAACAAATGCATTGTACATTTCGCGGTCATCAAAACAAATAGTCAATATCACAAATTTAGACAAGAAGCTTTTCCATAACTGGCCACTTTATAACCAGCTAGTATTGCTAGTTAAAAAAAAACAATCATAAAACAACTGGAGTAGTTTTCTATACACAGACTGGATTCACTTAGCATACAGCCTAGCAACATCGGTGTACTCGCAACATGTTTAGTGTATGTGGAAAGCACACTAAGTGTTTTAATGACGGCATTAATAGTCGTATTGTTGATAACAGTACTAAATCCACACACCATCTCTGAGCATTTTAGACACTTGAAGCCTTTTATGAAGCCTGTTGGGCGTTATATTTCCTAGGTGGCATCTTGCCGCAATCAGATTGTAATGACATCTGCAACAGCCTGGCCGATCAGAGGTTCCACCACACTGGCAGCGCATAGTGTGGACACATACGTTGGAAATGAGTATTCGCTGAGCGAGGAGTACGTCGTGTTTATAACCCATTAAGATATTTACGAGGATGGAGAACGTGAGCATTGCATCCTAATGTATGAACATGTATTAAAAATATTTACCGTTTCAGATGCATATTCTCAATTTGCCAGTTGACTGTAAATAACATTATGTTGATCGATACGTTGCTTGAAATTTGTCATACAAACTAACTAAATATACATGGTTGTTTCGTTTTTTATATTTTTTTATATATAAATCTCAATGAATTGCATAGCTTATATAGTGCATGCATTTTAATGGTATTCAAATATAATTTAGAAGAATAATATCAGTGGAAAATGTTGAAATGATCCGATTAGTCAGTTGGTAGATATCTGAAACTCTTCTTTAAGATGACATTATTAGACTCAGCTGGAAACTGTTATTTTATGTAGATGCTGAAGCATAAAACGAATCAGTACACCAGTTTGTTTACATAACCTCAACTTGCGCCGTATGGGGGCGAGAAAAAATAGTCCGTACTGTCACCACCTCCCCAAGCATTTGATGCGAGAGACTACTATTAGAATTTAAAATTTTCTCAAATTCCTGTATACAAAAATCCAATTAAATAACAAAGAGAAGTTTAAATTGTAGCGAAACTACATGTACGCATCGAAATCTGCTAATTGGTGCCATTTTCACAAAGCTTCCTCCGATACATCGGCTAAACCGGTTACTTGAAGACAAATAAGTATATCTGTCATCACGTGATCACCGGGACATGGCTAGTGGTTTCAGTTATTTATTGCACGAACAATACTCCGTAGATTTATGCCCTTAGTTGTGAAGGGGCAATGAGATTCTGGGAATATATTCTAGATTTCGAGTTAAATAATATTCCTGTCGATGAAGTGAGATATACTATTCACGACCAGTTTCTGAAGCATTGGTCACAAATACGTTTCAGCCATGATTCATGATTAATGAATCATGATTCCCGAGCATGAATTCATGAACCAAGGGCAGACAATTAACTTGCTCAACCTTATCCAGTTGATGGGCAAGAGTGGCCAAAATGTAGAATCTTCGACAAAACAAAATGCCCGATAAAACATTTCCTGCGCACATTCATGTTCATATAGTTATCACCATATGTATCCAGATGTTCATATTATCCGACGATTCTAAATCTGTGAAGTTGCGTAATGTAATAACACTGAACAGCCCGCTGGAAAATTGCAAATATGAATCTAAAACTGTAAATATTAAAAAATACATGTTCATGCATTAGGATGCAGAGCTCACGATGTACATACTGAATAACCACGATGCATACCTCCTGAAAATGATGATGATGAACGCGCCTACATATTCGGATGAATTCGCAGTAAATACAATATTGTTATAGTCTAATATTAAGTGGAAAGAGCCATAGTTTATGGATGACAACCGTTTTTAGCAAAAGTATATGTTACCGTTTTGAGCGACCACATGGTGGAGTATAGAGCTTTAAAACTGAATTCACAAAGTTAACGCAATTTGAAGCAATATTACGTAAATGGCTAAGTACTAATTTAGTATGTAGTACCTCTAGACTACATGCTTTATCGGTAATACATTATTTTCAAACACTCAACAGCAAGGCATTGAAAGTCAATATTGTTATGATTATGGTACAGCATATAACACTATTATCATTTTGTCCTAACCTGGTATAATCATTGCAGTTACAAGTACAGGGAATAACAATTTCTTCATGACGAAATAATTCCAGTATTTGATGAATATGTCTTTCTGTATTGTTGTCCGTTGACCAATTAAATCAGACTATTTTTGTTTATAACCTAATAAGCATACCATAAACACTGCGATCAGAAACATTGCTACAAGAAACACAATAGTAGATCGATTATGCTTACGGGTGCTGTTGGGTCGACGAAAACAACACTGAAGAAACCATTAAGAACCGAATGACCTTTCGTGGAGTTAGAAATGTAAGAATATGTAAATCCTCACGTTTAAACAGAACAGAGAGTTTACACACAGGTGTGCAATATGTAGGCTCTTGCCACCTGGCTAAATTCATAGACTTCACCAATGACTAGGGTCCGCTGTGTTAGGACGGTTTCTTCCCCTCACGCTCGGAGTTAGAAAAGTGCTTTAGCGACTCTGATTTTGCCAGACTGAAAGACAATTAAATAACCATCTTAGAAATCTCGATATTTAAAAAAAATATATACACTACGTACACAAACTAATAAAATAGTGATAGTAATAGAATAGAGCGAAACATTATGCATGCTTTCAGGTATTTCATTTTCGAATATTATCGATATATAATTGGTCGAAAAGTTAAATATGTACACGTTTTTATGCTGCTTACATCAATACATTAGCAGCATCTTTACTAATGATATATACATATAAACCTACCAGATATCTATATTAAATACATTGGTTAAAACATATACAAATATTGGTTGCTAATGTTGGCTTGGAAAGAGGTATCAAAACACAGCAAAACACTTTCATAAAAGTAATTACAAATATTTAATTTTAAGCACATTAAAGGTTGATTTGAAATATTGTCGATTCACGCTATTTAAAAACTAATTTAATGTTGAACCCCAATAGCAGATTGAATACTACACCACAACAAATAAACAAAATATTAACATATTGACGTTTCCTTTCTTTTTATCGATAAATCAGTATGGACTGAAATTGCCCTATATAAAATGCGCGATGTTTATTGAATTTTACTAACACCTCGCGACATTTTAGATGAAGAATATTGGTTTTCGTTCCTGAGAACTCTTACTTCAAAATCTGAGACAATAGGATGATACAGTGCTTCAGGCTATCCGCTACCGTTCCTCCGATGTTTGTATTTCATTTGGTAACCGTCCACGCTCCCTAGAGAAACACAAAAGACTTATTTTTCCATAGGCTGTAAATTTAATAGTGCAATATGCACAGGAAGAGCCCTGAGGGGGTGTGTGGGAACTCGAGTCCGAGAACAGGTGCGTGGACATGTCCATTTTAAGAATCGGAAACTTTCTGTCAGACCTCAATGTCAGGAACATTTTGGATGTAAACAGATTGATGAAATAGACGACCTTTACACATTAATAGACTCGACAAATACAAAAAGAGAGAGCGAAAAAATGAGACAGATATTAAATCATATGTTAATATCATAGTACTTCTATCGACAGGTATTAAATCATATGTTAATATCATAGTACTTCTATCGTTATGTTTCTGCAAATCAACTAATGTGATTTATTGAAGTGTATTCCCTCGACTGATTGAGCATTATCTACAGTATGATACCAATACTTTTCTCGTTAATATAGAAGATTGCTACCGAATGTTGTTTGCATTGCATGGATTGCTCCATCTGCCAATGCATGTTGTTTCCTATTCAAGTCAGAATACAATTACACAACTGAGACACAATAGGTACATATTTCTGCATCTGTTTATGTTAGAAACTGTAGAATGTATTCCCCAGCCAATATATATTAAGTAAGATAAAAAAATAAAATAGCATATGCATACGTATAAGAATAATACGTGAAAAATGACAAACTCCAAGATCCAGAAGGACTTGATGTACAATTTCATCACGTAGAAATGTACACCATGCAAATAACAACTGTATAATGTGTGCAGTACATTGCATACGATATAAGTAATGGCATATTTTCTATTAAAAAGAGATTTATATAACGATATGTATCATTTGAATAGGTGCTATCGCCTCCAAGGGCTAAAGCTGACAACGGAATCCAATTTGTATATGCACATGGGTCGATACACATAAGTCCGCAATATTCACTATACCAGTCATGGTCTAAATCTCAATAACTGCAAGTGAAATTAGACGGCTGGAAACGACTACTAACGATTTATTAATCTTAATGTACCCGACGACCTTTTTATACCTCTAATCCAATTTCATATTCGATTGATGTCATGATTATTAATCACGGGTCTTGTGTTTCCAGCGTGTCTTGCACAAAACAGGAAATGGAACCACCATATGCGTTTCAGTCTAGTTTGACCCTTGACCCGCTTGCTACATTAGCGCCGCGGTAAAAGTCAACTTCCGGTTTAGCGAGATAATTTACGTCAGATCCCGTTAAGCCTAACGTTGAATTCTGAAGAGTCGCCATGGAGACATTACCAGTATATAAAAAATCATTTCTTTGATCTAGGCTAAACCTTCTAAGATTGGTCAGCATTAATTTCTCATTTGGTTCAGAGATGACGATAGGGTAATGGCACTGTCAAACGTTTGGTTCCAAGAACGATAAATATGTAAATATTAATGACTATCTTTAGATTCATCTATTGAAAAGGATGTCATTAAAGTTTAATGAAAATATTTAATAGTTTTCCAACGAAAATCAGTTATACGATTCCACACTACATACAATCTCTGGTAACGAAGCAATGAAATGGTAAGCATTTCAGTAACATATTAATCCTCAACGACCATTAACATTATCCTTTAGAATGGCATTATCCAGCTTACTATAGTACATGTGGATAATTTAATTACAAATAATGCACGAGCAGGACATCTTTACCAGAATATTGCCAATACGATATTCACGCGCTCTGATGTTCTTGTAAATTTAATGCGCGTGAAGATCTAAAACACCAGCGTTTTACTCATCCGGATAGTAACGTGTAGATATTCCTTTTAAATAGGTTACCAACAGAATGAGACGATATTTTATCAATATAGTTGCCAGCAGGATAGGCACACTGGCAATATCAGTACATTTTCAGAATAATGTTTGGTCAAAAGACAATCAGGAATGTTTTCCTGATAATGCGATGTCATTACGAATGTCTCTAGTAATCAGACACCGTCTTATTATAATAGCTGACACGATCGTAGGACCTACATCTCAATTCCTTGTAATTAAATTAATAACAGAAACAATTGGCCATAGAAAGGCCAGCAATGGAGACCATCTGATTTATTGACATCGTTACGGCGAAATCGCGACACTGGACTGCGCGGCTACTCAGGGAAATACCACACACACCAACGGCAATCGCACGCCTATAGCCATTCCCAGATAATATAACGGGGCCGGTCAGAGTCCCTAAACCATTAAAGACCATTTTACACTCGCTGCAAATCACATCAAATTGTTTCAGTCCTAATTACGCTGATTGGCTTTAAGGAAAGAGATTCATTGACCTAATCAAGTGCTGATTATTTGCTGTCCTGACTAGCTCTCGTTTGAGGCTTCACTCAGCGCCACCGCTCCTAGGGGCGATAACTCTGGTTGTCGGATGACAATCAGACATCTCCACTGCTGGGAGCTGAGTCCCTGGAGAAATTTGTAGGCGGCAGTTAACATATTATTGGCAGTTAACCAATTTGGGGAAATATTACGGCCGTTCCTGATTTTGACACTGCCTGTCGACATAACTGACAAGGGAAGTGCAAGAGTTTCGTAGATTGCTCCATCTCAATAAAGGGAGAGAACCCAAGGGAGGATAGATTTGCGGCGATATGAAATAAACATGAAACGAGATTTCAAGTCCGAAATTATAAGAAATATAAATCGGTGTACAATCATAGTCACTGGTCAATATTCCTTTTGACAGACATCTGACATATTCAGATAGCCGAAAAGAGATCTGCATTAAGGAGATTATTTCATACAGACTTTAAAAACAGATAAAGAATTAATGAAGTTTGAGAAGCTTAAAGCACCTTATGATCATTACGACATCTCCATCCCCAAACACCATCGAGTGATTGTCATCTCTTTACCAGATGAACAAATCGTACCAAGAAAGTTAAATGCCTTTTCGGGCATAGAGGTAAACACAACGTGCAAAGAATGTTTTGTGACATTTTGTAATTGCTTCCGCAGAACCTGAGAAAAGTCAGGTTAACCATGATTTGTATCGATTTTCACATCTATTGTTGAGAATCTAACTCCAAGTGCAACGAACGAGTTCACCCTGTTCGCACGGCAAGTGCTGCACACTAGAGATATGCCTTGTGATATCCGTAATACCTTTTTTAGTTTGATCACATCTATTTTGGATGTTTAACTCTTCATTCTCTGGATGGATTAAATTATCAATTATTTTTGTTTTCGTTACAGAAGCTGACAGAAAGGACACTCGTTTAAAATGACTGAGGAAACTTTCGGTGCTTCCTGTTATCAAGGTGTTATGTAGATATTCTGGGCTGATGAAAGAAACATGCTTTGGGGAGTCATCATCCAGATTCTACATTGAACATTAATTTAAAACAATATTTTACTAAACAAAGTATAATTATCAAAAGCAAGTGATTTCATATAGAAATGTCAAATGCTAACGTATAGAAGGGAAATAGTCATGGAGGTTATAGGTCACTAAGACAAAATTTTAGGACAAAATAGGACATTTACATTTCAACAGAAATCACCCGCTTATTCATCACATTTACTCCACATATAGTTTCACAACTTATCCATGGCTTCTCAATTATTATTATTATTATTAATTTATTATAATACACATTTATATACCGCATATATAGAATTAAGATGATGCCACCTATTAAGATTTAAGCAACCATAAGTACTTTTGGTATTGTTCTATTGCTAAGGTAAATACTCCTTGGTAAAATATAAGTTTAATTGGATATGGATATACCGACAAGAGGATTGGTAACGCGAAACGTACGAATGTTTTCCCTCTATTAGCTTTGCCATGAAATAAAATGGTTAGCATCGTTTGTGAAACTTCCCCCTATTTTCTCAATAAACGTTAATACCATATCTGCTGCAACATGCCAACAGGACAGCCTGGTGATGACACAAAGACTGGGGCCCGGGGGTGGGGTGGGAGAGGGAGATACACCCACGGGGGATGTTATGAGAGGGCGGAACCATGGCGACCAGAGGAAATGTAAAAATAATAGGGGACGTGGGGTGGAGGGCTGGGTGCGAGGAAGGGCTGCATTAGTGGGGAGGAGCGTCATGAAAGAACCCGGGGGAGAGGCACAGGGACTGGCGATGGGGTGTGCCTGGTAGTTGTGGTTAGCTGGACGTGGGGTCGGGCCTCCAACAAAAGTTTTGATACGTTTGTGCTGGCTAATCTACCGGGTAATATTAGTTACGTACGTGACTAGTATTAACGGACATTAGTTTCCGGCGATGGTGTCACACATTAGGTTATACCATAAAATAACTGCCGTATACAATTAGACGAGAGTCATCAGTCATTTGTATTCCAATAATTCGGATAAATATGACTTCAGAGATGCATGCTATTTAAAGTAGAGGTTAACTGACGAGACATAATAATATTGAGAACATGTCAATGACACGTGATGGATATATATTGCATGGTTACCAATGCTATAGCAACATCCATATTCTGCGTTAGATCAACCTACGTGTATGGTAGATTAAAATAAATGAAGATATCATAACCCTTAGTTTTAATATCATACCACATACCAGCTTCGTTATGATGATATATTTCACTTATTTAGATAGATGATTACCGATGGCAATTTTCTATTAAAATTAAATACGTTGAAAAGTATTGCTCTTCCTGCGTGTTGTCAATAATAATTATTGTTATATTTCGGTATTAGTATATTATACATTTTAATTTAATGAATACAATACTTCCGTGATGTAAATAATTATTACCTTACACGAAAACATTTTTCTAAAATTATTTTCAAAAATTATTTATATTATTTTGCTCTAATGGTTGTTCACAAAATAATGGAACATAATGCTTTGTTTACTTTTCCCGAATGGGATTATTTATCTGCCTGGAGGCACTTGTCGTAATTATATCTGCGTGCAGAATCCATGAAAAATAACATGGCAAATTTTCATCTATGGAAATAGATCACGTGATGTTCATGAATAGGAAAACAGAGTAACTAATCATAGGTCTATTAAAAAGTGTCTGCATTGTAATTGGCGGGTGCTAACGACCCAGTGTACGAGACTCATGATGAAAACAATGACCTATGACCCGAGGTTCCTGTATCCGCGCGCTGTCTGAGTTCAAACCTCAAATAGACACATGCTTAAAATTTAGCTAATTTCAACTTTGGTTTTAGCCGATGGCTTTTTCTTTGCGTGATTAAAGACTAATATTAGTTCAAATAAGGCTAATCACGGATTATAAATTACGGATGAGGAGATAAAAACGAAACAAGAGTAGAACACATTTTCGATGCCTTTGTTTGTTCTGAAGGCGCTAGAATATAGCCATGTCGATAACGAGGGATATATTTGAATGTTGTATGGTTTATGTGTTTAACAGAAGACCTTATGATGAAACTATTATTTTGAGTGAGATGCATTTAAAATTATTGATGATGTTCAATATTCAGCCAGGCGAAGAATAAAAATGCATCTATACGGATAGAATATTAAAGGATAATGTATTTATTATGCAGGCGTATACATTATCTCCGGCTATTAATTAGCTAGTTCTTGCCTTCGTTAACCAATTCACCATTAGTCTTTCACAAGAAAGTGAGACCTATGTAAATATTAATAAGACAGTCCATTAGCAAAAACATTATCTCTTGAAGTAATCAAATTCAAATAAAATGTCTCACCATTCTGTTAAAGTGCCATTTTAGTTCAAATGCCCTGTATTTCCCAAAAGACGTTCCCAGCAAGCCTTCAAGACAGGTGATATTTCATCTGCATGCTAAATGTATTGGTAGGACAATTTTGAGTGGAAGTTCATTGTTATGATGTCTAAGAACTGTCCTGTCTATTTAATTACGTATATAT
>JAUTBT010047860.1:0-16281 GCA_032361225.1 Lepetodrilus schrolli | reverse complement strand
ACGTTTAACATTTTCGATGTACCAGAGTTGTACCAGTTGTTTGTGTTTGTCGATTAATTGAATATATTCTGTTTTGATTTTTATTTTTCGTTAAAACTATTGAAGCCTAGCTCGTCATTAGGGTCACCATATTATTTCAAAACGTTCGATGATCTATGGTGATGCGTCTTATTGACATCTCACGTCAGCATACATTGTCCGGTTGGGAGATTTCATAGTATTCTTTTCAAAGTTTTGTTGATAATTATAGAATAAAAGTATATAATAAATAGGATATTTCATGTCTAGTGAACTAGCATGTATCTCTCATCTTGTGACATGGGATGAGAGATACATGTTATTTCACTAGACACATGAAATATCCTCTATTTATTATTAAATGGAATTTGATAAATTACCTAATAATGATTACTATGTGATTATTAGGAAATTAATTACTACAGTAGATCTTGTTATGAAATTAATAAAAGTTGAAATAATCAGTATATGTTTTTACGCAGGTTAAATAGTTTGCCATTCCCATCTGATTAACTTGAAGGACAGACACAGATAAACAAGACTACCTGTGTGGTGAAACAAACTTACCTGTAGCACACGGGAGAAAGTCGGTACACTTCAAAGGAGGGTTGATGAAACGGCGATAAGAGCTTCATAAAAAGACTAAAAATAAACCTGACAAATCATAAACCTTCTGAAAGCAACCTGTCAACGTATAGCTATCATCTAACATGCTAATAACTATTATTTTACGAGTTATCACCTTTTATGAGTCAACTGTTTAAATATTGCACGCACCTGTCTGTCTCTCGGTCTCTACCTCTGCTGACACACCTGGCTATCCTTCGGACTCTTGTGTCTTGTCAAATTATTATCCCACGCAAATTCAACGCATCCGTAAAGCAATCTCCTTAACAGTCCCAGGTAAAAACGTCAACAAATAAAAACTCTCCGTATCAAAGATGAAACTGTATCGGCGACACTCCTTTCGTAGTACGCTACTCGCCGACAACCGCCCAACGGGGATTGAAGATATCGCTCGGCTCGATTTATCAAAGCGAGGCAGTGCCCTACTTTCTGGGGTCTTTCTGTTTACATGGTCAGGTAGAAACCACAACCCGAATAAGTATGATGAGAAGTGATGAATCAACAATGGACGAATGATAGGATCTATTTCCGATTTAATTATATGCTCTTTATTCTAATTCTGGAATAAAGATCGTATTGAGCATACCTGTCATTGTCAGTCTTCATACCTGTAGAATACAATTTATTAACATACCTGTAGAATATAATTTAATAACATAATTTAATAACATACCTGTAGAATATAATTTAATAACATACCTGTAGAATATAATTAGAATATAATTTAATAACAAACCTGTAGAATATCATTTAATAACATTGACACGAATGGTAGATGCCTAGTTGTATAAAACCATCAATTGTTACAAGTCTAAAGATGGTATTTTGTATCTTTATCTGTCATTCGAATGCTTATACTTGCAGAATATTATATAGGCCTATACATAGGCATATATATGTATACTAACGAGCATGATAGACCTTACCTAAAGTCTACCATGTACCTTTAGCTAATGCATGTACACATCTCTAAAACCTATCCCTACATTCAACTGGTGTTCCCCGCTGACCACAAGCCATACCTTTGATGTGGGTGTGGTCAACCATAGGTATCTTTAACAATCTAGTATGTATCAACTTCATGAACTTGTGTCCCCAGAAAATATATAAAGTGTCCCATCAGAGAACTTGTCATTTCAAGATATGAACACAAATGATGCAAATATAAAATGAAATACTATACTAGGAAGCATGTTACTGTGATAGGTACATTATTCTATATTAATTATGTTAAAAAAAAAGTTTAAAAAAACCCAACAACAATAAGCCCAAACAACCGCGTATGATAATTAGTCATACCTGCTACATTAAATTTGCCTTGCTCATATACCCATATCAATAGTATTGTTTATGGTCAGCATGAAACACCAGAGGAATCTCGGTCTATATAACTTTAGTAGCCTATAATAAAACTAAACCAAATAACACTGCCTTGTGCATAAAGTATACTAAGTTTATCACCGGAACAAGCAGTAATACGTTAATGAATGCAACAAAACATATTTGCCAATCCTTTGATACATATATCGGAGACGAAAGTCACCAAATATAGATCTAGTGGTTCGTGGCACTCCTCATTAACCGTTTCCTGCTGTAGGCAACAAGAGGTGCCTAATAAAGCATGCAGTGATTGTGTATCATATTCTAACATGGAAGAGGCTAACTGCCGGACTAATTAATGTATTGCATGTTTCTTTTATATAATTGTTTCTGTTATACATATGTTACACTCTTTTGGAGGAATAATTAGTAATGGTTAGAGCGTCGGCCCGGAGTGCGGAAGGTCGCGGGTTCGATCCCCGGTCGCGTCATACCAAAAGTCGTTAAAAGATGGTACTTGTTGTTCTCATGCTTGGCGCTTAGCATTAAAGGACTGGTCGGCTCGGAGTCAATATACTGTGTCTGAGTGGGAAATCCAGACTAGTACAAGCAGTACATATGCATGCAAGCCATGATGTGAGTGAACAAAATTCTTGAAAGTGGCTTTAAACTCCAAACCAACCAATTATCTAAAAGTATAGGCCCACTATAGTAGACTGTTCATTGTCTCATGTAGGCCTACGCACCTAGATCTATAACAGTATTTTTTTACTCATTAATTAATGTTTGATTAGAATATAACATCTTGAATAACATAGGAGATGTAATGTCATGTATCCGGAGGAAACAAACATACGTTTATATGGCAATTTTCGGTAGCATATTTATCTAAATTGTTGACATAAAATGTGTGATCTATTACAACAGATACATGATCAATAGACCATTATACAGCGATACGTAATGCATTGACCTCGCCTCGGGAACAATAATAGAGTTAATATATTCATTATTTATATTGTTATACATGTAATGCACTCGTACATACCCATGATACCATTGATTATACACATACTGATTCAGTATTTAAAGAACATAGGCTAATGGTCTCCAGAAAACGTAGGCCTAGGCCTATTTATACACAACACACACATTCTAGACTCACATTGTCTACTAACTGCTTTATTATAGTTTTACACAAAAATAGAGTTAATATGGCATGGGTTCTATTTGTTTATTATAGCAAATTATTATCATATATTATTTTTCAGAGCCTTTTGTTGAATGTTGACCCAAGGGAAGTAACCGCCGAGAGCATAGTTCTTCCCTGTTTGTGTCAATCCCTGTTGTTTAGACTGGTGAGGATCGAGCCTCGAGTTATGTCAGAGTAGTTGATCCAACAAGTGGCTGACATTTCTAATCATGGTGCAGGTAAATGCAGTCTGAACTTTTACCTTTTAGGGTTTCCTGGGTTAAACTAAACGTCTGAGCGCGCGCGTTAATACCAGACAGGTGGAATAACACCATACCTGTAAATGTGAACTTTAGAACGAGTAGGTAATAGGTACGTTTATATAGCTACCCACGTTTACCGATGTTGTAATATTGTTTATCTGATGGTAAGTTGCGGTATAGTAAATATCGTATATTATGATAGCCTTTGGCATCAAGTGCTCAATATGGTCGAGAACGATTCAATATTGAGATACAGCACCTGCGTGTGCTTCAAATGAATTGGTATAGGGTAAGCAATAAGCATGCATAGAGTATTTACGATGGGGACACCTACGAGGTTATATAGATCTACATGTTGTATCATACTAAAATGACATTGTGAAATAAATCAAGTTTTATTTTGAGACACGTTTTCTTAGCTCAAGACAATCAAGATCAAGATCTTGACCGTGAAATCAAAATTAGTCACAAAATCTCTCTCTCTCTCTCTCTCTCTCTCTCTCTCTCTCAGGTGACAGACATCGAAACTATCATTTAAAAAAAATAGCTCTAGGCCTCCTCGTTCAGGTGGCATGAATTCAATACACTGGGACATTAAAAACCAGCTAATTATATCATAAACCTACACCAGTATCGAAGCCTTTGGTCTGTTGTTCTACCTTTCACTGGGCACGTGTCTCAGACTTTACCGGAAACGACCCGGCTATCACATGTCTAGCAGCATTATAAAACTGCCCAAGAACACGTGTGTAACAGGACTCCTTAATGAAGTTAATGTAGCAACTCCAGGCATACACTGGTGCAATGTAGTGTTCTTTTCATACACATTGGACATCTTTTCTAGCCGTCTCTTGGCTGTTCTTTTGGCAGTTTTGAGACATTGCCTTAATAATTGAAGACGTGTCAATCTACAAGCCACATTAATCAATGAAAATGTCTCGATTAAATCACAAATAATTCATCGGCATAGAACTCTCAACTATTGCTCATTATGTTCTGGGTGTGGGTGGGGTGTGGGGTCATATACATTGATGATAGAAAGACGTTAAAATCGTTAGCGTGTACCGATTCGACATCAGGAAATTATAAAAAATAAAGTACAAAACAATTCATGCATGCATTGCGACATGAATGCATTGTATGAGTATTTAGAGTTGATGCTGAACCGTATTACAAACGCTGAGATGTTTTCAGGTAGCGTGCACGTTTAGAGCGTCGACGAGCTTTCAATAACACAGACATGTTTTAGTCAACTAAAGAATACCAGAAACGTTTATCGACAAACTCTTATTTCCGATGTCGAATTGTGACCCCAATTCCCATAAATAATTGAGCCAGACCGTTCTCTTGTTAGATAATTATTAAAACGACATAGGACAATTATCCGTCTGCCGGAGAAAGAAGCCGGATGAATTTCAGGTAATCCTCGCATGCCTCCTACCAGTAACGTTAGGGACGATTGGAGTTTTGTATCACCCGCTGGTTATGGTGGGGATATTTCCTGCCGGGAGATATCGATTACATGTCATCGACAATCGTAACTGATTGATTGAAAAAGCAGCGGCGTAATGAGGATTCGTTAGATGTATGATTTCCATTTTTAGCTATAAAAAGGTGTCTATTATGCTTTGTGATGAAAACAAACAAGACCAGTCTTAATACATAACAGTATAGGCAATACAAGATGGAGTAGCAGTGACTATAACGTGCATATATAAATGTCGCAGTAGTAACTAAACACCTACAGTAAACATACATCCTCTGAACCTCACCGCGGTAGGGCATTGCATACTGAACATCCGTTCAAGGCCTTGGGTCATATGGACCACTTTCCTCAGAGTACAATTTAAATGGTCAAACAATAATAGAGCTCGTTGTTCATCAATGTTATTGATGTTACGACATGAGAATGAAAATGCACCCTCACACCATATACATTAAATAACACAGGCTTTGTGAACTTGCTACAGAACGGAGTTTTAGATAATGCCATTTCATGATATTGCCCAGCGTTATTGACCAATGTGAAGTAGACTATATATGGCCATCGTTATTGACCAATGTGAAGTAGACTATATATGGCCATCGTTTCAGACGATGCTGAACCTGTTGCAGTAGTTAACAGCAGGCTACATAGACATATTGGTAATATAAAAATGAATATATGTGTGCGTATGTGTAGTCTACTTTGTTGTAGATATTAATTACTTTATTGTAGTCGATATATATATTATTTATTAAACTAAAAAAACATTTACATTTTTATGTTCATATTTTATTTTTGCATTTATTTAAAAAGATTATCTAGTGATAAAAAATACATAAATATGAAGAAAAACAAGTGGAACCTGCAGAAAATGTCGCTTGTTGCCCAATAGAACTGTATAGACAAAGCAAATGTACATATTTTTTTAGGTAAAATACGTTTCACCGACATGTCAACAAACCCCGATTGTATGCCTTTAAAAGCATAAAAATGTTAAAGATGAAAGAGTTACGTCCCTTAATCAATATTGATGTGAAGTTTGATAAAATATTTACTTTCACCAACGTTGTATTCAGGAAGCGTAATAAAATCACAGAACGTACACTGAACTTAAAACTGGGAAACTTTATGAATATACAAGGGCAAGAAGATTCGACCAACATGTGTAATATTACTATGATACCGGTTTACTGTAAATACATCACACAGTTTTTTCCAGAACAAAGTCAAAACACATGGTATGTTACATAATTTATTCAATGTAGTAAAGGAAAATATAACTAAATAATAAAATATCATTCGGTTACCAGTTTCCGAATGAAAACCTATTTTCGAAAATTCGTGTTTTACAGATTTATCGCATAATAATACAGGCTTACCAGGAAATCCTTTGCAAACAATTTCTACAAACATCGTTAAAACTCCAACCGATAATTTCTGCTATTTTCAAATGAAATGTGTGGAATGAGTTAATGCTATAGTAGAAAATGCAGCATCATTGTAAATCACGAAAAACACATAAACAGAATGCCCTGTACTTACGGAACAAAGTTGCCCACTTTCAAAACTGATTGGTGGCACTCGTGATCAGAGAAAACCTAGTTCTGCTAAACTGGGAAATCACTGTGACTTCGAACCTATCAGAATTACTGAATACAGGCGAATGTAATTCCAGTACTTGAAATGAAGTCAAACTTAGGCCATGCTTTTCATCTAGTGTTGTGTTTTCATTCAGATTGGTGTTTTTTCATGGGATAAATGCATAATTATAAGGTAGGAACTACACATTTTAGATTTTGTTTTATTTATTTGGTGATGTGAATCGATCTATGCTTATTGTATTGAAAACCTGTAATCGGAGGATAGATAATAAAATCTATCACAAAACAAAGAGCAATATACAATGGTTTACTTCAGATCCACATATTGTATTATGTACAAATAGTCTGGAAAGAAGGTACATGATTCATATCTAGCAAGTCCATTATTTCACAGCCATACCTCTCTGTATTTTATTCAAATATCTGAACTACTATACTGACAGTCACTCACTCACTCACTGAATCACTGATTCAATCATTCACTGTCACCAACGAAATAACTCATTCACTGTCACCGACTGAATGACTGAGTCACTCATTTCTCAACCATGCACTCACTCTCATTCCTCACTCACTTAGGCCGACTCAATCATTAATTTGATTACTCATTCCGTCACCGACTCAATCAGCTAGCCACTCAGTCAGTCATTGACTCACTCACTGTCACTGACACAATCACTGCATCACTCACTTCTCACTAACTCACACACTTTCTCAGTTTCTGAGTCACTCATTTCCCATACTCAATCCAGCTCGCAATCACTCATTGACTTGATTACCCTCTTAGTCACTGACTCACAGATATAGCCACTCAGTCAGTCACTGACTCCATCACTGACTCACTCCCTCAGTCACTCATTAACGCAACTCAACGGTCATAGGCTATGGTTCATATTTGACATTTTCCGACATATCTGGACATTTGCATCAGGGATGACGATGAACCCGAAGCTCTGCCTGGGCACTGTGACCAGGCTGGAGGTCAGTCTGACTGGACGCAGGTCAGGAAGCTTGTCCTCCACCAGCTGGATGACCTTCTGGTTCAACTTGACCTTCCTAGTGGATAGAGGTCATCTAGTTTTAGTTCACAGTTGAATACATGTATGGAGTAGATGGCAACAGATACTCAGGACCGATGAAGAGAAGACAGGTCAGTTGTCTTGTACATATAGCAAACATGACTACTTAGAAATGGACACAAGAACTTCTTGAAAGGCTGACCCAGATTAACTACCAAATATGAATCCACTAGGAATTCTGATGATGAATATAATGAACCCAAGTTAAAGCTCTTATTTGCAAGTCCTCCACTTATCTGTAGCAGATACTTTTTTTGGATCAAGGATTGTCTGTTTTCCAAATATTAATTTTTCTGTCTCGCTAGCAAGACTTAAGAGATGAGGAATCATAGATAACTTACTTTGATTTGAGACCACGTATTCCACCAGGAGTTAGCCAGAAGACATGGAGTGACTTCCCTTGGAACTGTGATAGGGTCAAGGTCACGTTCTGTGTTTCCAGGTTCATGGCGTAGACAGTAAGGCTGCCAGGTGGGTACCTGTAAGGACTGAAATATTCGGAAAATATCAGTTGCGATTCGATATTACTTATTGTTATGTCTTTGTGATTATGTCTAAAATTGACTAAGTTTTTCCAAAAATTAAATATGAATAGATTATGTAATTTAACATAGTAACTATTACATTTCTCCCAGATCTGGGCTGTAGTGAAAGTTTGGCGGACTTTGGATTTCGAATCCGAGTTCGAACCTGCCCCATCAGGTTTTACACAGACTGGTTCCAGTCTTACCTGTTGTTATTCGTACAGTGGGCGTACACCCTGACGGTATCTATGGAGACGGAAGAGGTCACGTTGAATATGGGGGAGCCCACAAGTCTCCGGTACAGTAATGTCAGCCAGTAGTCCTGGGGGTGGCACAACACACTGACATTGATCTCTATGGAACTAACATGGCAATTATAATGCCGTACATACTTTTTTTCTATGCACTTCATGCGTCTCTCTTGAGTCCTAACATACTGTGAAAGAAAATTTCATTGGTAGCATGCATATGTTCGTAATTTAAAAAGAACCACAGAAAAAGTAGATGGAGACATACAGGATTGGGGTCCAGCGTATCCTCGTCCAACAGAGAGTAGTGTCCCTTGTAGAAGCTCTGTCTCATTACACCCTTCAAGCCATACTTAGCACTCATCCCTAGTTTGTCCAGCCACCTGTACAAATTCAACATGAATTCACGTAAATTTTAAGAAAATATGTAACAGAATGCAAATTACAGCAGTATGAATCACTGAAAAAGTGAATGAAATTAATAGTTTATACACAACCTCCAAAACTAAAAAATGATAGACTAAATGAATTTAAATAAAATGAAATGAAATAAAATACAACAAAATGAAATGAATAATAATAATAATAGAATAATAACTAGATAAATCAATCAATCAAATGAAATACAAACAAATCAATTAATAGTTTATACACTCAACCTCCAAAACTAAACAATGATTGACTAAATGAATTTAAATAAAATGAAATGAAATAAAATACAACAAAATTAAATGAATAATAATAATAATAATAATAATAATAATAATAATAGAATAATAACTAGATAAATCAATCATTCAATCAATTAAATGAAATACAAACAAATTAAAAATTAAATCGGATCTAAATCAAATTTAGACACACACATTCACAGATATCAATGATAGTTATTATGGATTATATATAAAAGTTATCTGTAATTACATGAAGCCCGCCACGTATGCATCAGACAAGCCTTCAGCTCCGCCCCCGTATGCTGACGCCGTCTCCCCGAGAAACACAGGAGTGCCGGGGGCGTGGGAGTGCGCAATGTCAACGGCGGCGAGTATATCCATCTTCAGACTGTCCAGTATGGAAGGGGACATAAAATCATCGAGAGTTGCTGTCCGCCCATCGATGTAGTAACTGTAGGATGTAAAATACCAGTACAGTATATATTGTACATACAATCACAGACATCAGTATGTCTTTGGGACTAAATTCATTTACAGTACTGCTCTACAGTAGAGGGAATTCAATGGCACGACTAGCAGAGCTGAATAATGTGTGCTCTTTCTGAGATTGTCGTACATTCATAAAGTAGGTTCAACTAGCTGTGATTGTATGTATTAAAATTAAAAATAGAAATAAATTAGTTGTAAAATACAAAAAAAATGATGTTTCGATAGATTTTGGGCGAACATTAATTATTAATTTAACAATACAAATTAGCGTCATCGCTGATACTTAAAATTATTTCAAAATGCTTACTGGTGGAAAGTAGCTTTATTGACTGCTTTTGATCCACCATTGGCAAGAAATCTATGAAAAAAGAAAATACATCAATTAATTAATTAACATTCTTCAAGTTGGAGGTAACCAGAGATGCCCTAAAGATATATAAATAGGATTAAAGTTTAAATAAGACTAATATTCATGCATATGAAACATATTACTAATATAAAACAAGTTACAATTTATAGTATTGTATAGCTACAATCAGTGTATGGAGTGAGTGAGTGAATTATTATTTTATGTCACAGTGGGAATCTTTCACCCATACGCGACGATAAGATATTGACTGATTTATTGCTCGACATCACTGTGTGAATCTTTGATATAAGTATTACAATCAGACATACTCCTCAAAGTATTCAGCTGTCTTCGGTTTTTCAACCTTTGTGGTATCTGGCCCTACAATAATAGCTGATTTAAAGTAGGTAGACTTTCTCAGGATGTCGCGTAGTTTGATGAAGTCTTTAGCCAGAGCAGAGGCACTAACCGACTGGCCAAACACGTGGTGGAATGAATTCGGCTCTGAAAGTACACAGACATGTATTAGATTGTTATCAGAGTAAATATAGATTAACCCTCTCCCTGCTGGATAAAGACACTGCTCATTATGGCATCTCCAGTTGCCTCCAGCATAGAGAGAGTTAATAAAAAGTAATTGAAAGGCCATTTTTGGCAGTAGTGGACAATGGAGAACATCAGATGCAAGTTGGTGGTGGATCCTATTGGTTGTGGCAGTGGGGTGTGGTGTGAAGGCGAGAAAGAGGGGTGGAAGTTGAGCGCTGCAGCTGAGGGTTGCACATGATGTACCCTGAGGGTGGTGGCTGTGAGGTTAATGTTGGGGGTAGGGGGGAATGGAGTTTAAAGGAGTTGACCAGTTTTATTAAACAATTTGTCAGGAAGAATCACGCATATTTTGAAAAATTCATTTGTATGTTCCACAAACTGTTATTGAATTTCTGATTACCGGTTTACCAGATAAGGCCAAAACAAAACAAAATTAATATTGAAATCATTAATAATGATCAGATGGGCATGTTTACCATTTCCCAGTTCAAATCCTGCCAGCTTGTAGCCCTGTGATGCTGTATAGTTCAGCAAGAGCAGAGCGTTAGTTGGATCCCAGTGTCCGTTGTGTCGTAACAGCACATTCAGGTCAAACAGCATGTCCCAGCCAACAGCGGAGGAGAATGTGTTGATCAACTCCCAGTCTCTACCTGCCACATTAGCTTTGATAGAATTTAAGGCAACTCATAATTTATTTTATGTTCCTCACCTCACCTTCTATAGTAAATAAAACACTGTCAAACTCATAAATAGAAAAAAGGCTTAGATTTATTACTACTAGTACAATGCAAAAAATATAATACCAAGTCAATATTATTATATTACCGGTACTATTTACTAGTAACACCTTTGTTAAAAGTATTTTTGAGGTTTTGAGCTGTTTTCAAGATTATTTATCTGGCTTATTACTTTATGACAAGAGGAAATTGACAACAACCGTAGCACATTTTATTATTTTAAATTTGGGGTGTAGAACCACTTTCACGATCCTTTCACATATCACAGCTTGGCAGTTTATGGTAGGAGGAAACCTACAACGTCCATAGCACTGGTACTGACAGACCAAGGATTATAACTGCATTGCCACAGCAGAGACAGCGCATACTATCGTGATCGCAACAGAAAGGTAAATTTTGCAAACATTGATGTCAGGCTCCTGGGACAGGATTTTAAACTGCAGTGGTAGCACCTCAGTGTTCCTGTAAATTTGCAAGTACTGACAAACCAAGGATGATGATTACCCTGCAATATACTAGTAGTGCAAAGACCACACTATATCATTGTTGGAAAGGTGTCTTCTGTGAAACTCTGGGGATGGGTTAAATCCCACCTTCCGAGTATACAGAGATCAATGATCCTGGACAGACCTGGGAGTAGACCTACTGGACATAATGAATTTCTTCACGGGCCGCATACTAAGAAAGTCCACTTCCTGCTGGTGGGTCATGGGCTTATACAGCGAAGTCTTTCCAGGGTCAAAGGTCAACATGTCACTTGATGTTCCTCCAAGTCGAAGGAAACTTGGTGCCAAGCCATGGGCTAGATTCTTCAGTTTCTTAGATCTTGAAATAAAAGTTTGTACAATGATATGCAGTCATACCCGGTATCAATAGAAAATTATGTTCTCTTTTGGCTCTCATGAGAAGGAGGAGGAGGAGGAGGAGGAGGAGGAGGAGGAGGAAGATAAAGTGAAAGTAGAATGATATTAATTGTAATCAGTTATATGCTGCTATACTACCAATATATCAATAAAAAATAATTCATTTACTATATAAACAAATAATTGGAAATTAATGATAAAATATCCAGATAATTTATAATCAAAATGATTTTGAAGGGTATAGTCTAGAGATTTAATATTATGATGCTTTAATTTTTAAACAAACGAATCATTGTAAATGCAGGACGCTTTGAACTGTTTCATTTATGAATTGACTTACTGAAAATCAAAGTTCAGCCAGCCATCTCTGATGAGAGTTGTATCTAATGCCACTCCAACAAACTTTTCATCTATGGTCTGTAGAACTCGTTCAATGTCCACAAATAGACCTATTTTGTTTTTAGTTTCTAGCGGTTTGGTGCTGGCGGTACATTCCTGGTGTGTGAATATAATTACGATAAATGCATGTAACACAATTTGCACCAATGCACGTGTTGTAGATCTACACTGTTTCACAGTCATAGTGGTTATCTCAAGAGAATAATAGGTCAACTCGATAATAATATTGACATCTTGTGATCACATGCTTTTCAAAACAGGAAGTGCACAATAACTTTGCCACGCCTACTAAAGGGACATAATTATTTGTTGGTATATGAAGCGAACGTATAATATTAATTATTGTCAGCATTTTGTAAACCTTCTTATTTGCGCTTAAAAACAACATGGGTACCACTATTTCAAATAATTAATATTAATTTAGTATATTTGCATTCTGGGGGTTAGCGGACATTTTAGCCCCAAAACTAAGTGAATGTTCTTATGTAGCTAGTTTTTATTCTTACGGCTGATTTTATACGAGTTCAAAATGATAAACTAAAGATAAATAACTAATGTAATGTAAATAAAAATTTTATTAAAACATTATTAACAGAGTTAATTTAAAAAA
The DNA here is from genome assembly GCA_032361225.1 of Lepetodrilus schrolli. NCBI lineage: Eukaryota > Metazoa > Mollusca > Gastropoda > Lepetellida > Lepetodrilidae > Lepetodrilus > Lepetodrilus schrolli. The sequence continues at coordinate 3,256 of JAUTBT010047860.1, read as the reverse complement.
GGATGTGTGGTGGGTGGGTGGATTCATGCCGTTAACTAGCCATTGTACTAACTGAGAGTAGTGAAAACGAATAAAGATTGAATTGTAATTATATATACTATTATGTTATAACGTACTATAATACACACATTCCATGTGTACACAAGTAATTAGCCTAAAGTTGCATACAAATTATCTTACATAGCAACCATCGACGCATAGCTCGTGTTCCGTGTATAATGCATAATGGCTCCGAGATTACGAAACTAGTATTTTGAGGACGTTTTCATGCTTAACTCAAAATTTTGTTCACAAATACCCACATGCAATTTCAGCTTGAGCATGAAATCAACTCAAAAAGTTTCTTCATCTAGGGGGCCAGGGTATTTTTTTTATCACACTTGAAAACATATTCTACGACCGTTTCCCTGATAACGGGAGAACTACCGCAATTTATAATGCATTCTATATTCTGTATTTGAGTACATTTCAATCATTATTTCAAACAAACCACTGATAATTATACCACAAACTTAACGAACGGATATAAATAACATTCCGTTAATTCGCCTTATTTGTTGTCAGATTTCTTACATATTAAGCTCTCCAAATTAATTGAAAACATGATATGGTCTTATAATTTCGCCAACAGAAGACCAAGCACTGTCATAAACTGACATTTCCTATTAGAGCAAATGACTCGGAACGCACTGACCAGACTCGAGATGATTTATTTGTCCCCCGAACATCGTTTACCGCTCCCTCCGTCCGCGAATAAACAGAGCACAATGAACCTGGCACTGATGAATTACTTGATGTCTTCAGCAGGGATGTAGGAACCATTTTCTGAATTTCCTCAACAAATATTCCAGATCGGATTAAAAAGATATATAGGAAAGTTGTGATTACTATGGTATGCAAACATATATAAAGCACGCTATATGCACACTATTTAAAAATAAGTAGTTTTTTACTCTCCTGGACAAAAGTCCGGGAGCCAGGTTCTGCAGGAGCTCAAAGTCCAAGTTTACCCTCTATGACCCCGCCCGTTTAGTTCCTTGGCATTTTACGGTGGCACAATCACAATGACAATGGCATGACTGCTGCACCAAAATCTGACCCTGAGAAAATACTCATATGAGCTAAAATCAAAGATGGCCGCCAAAATGTGATTATTTTTTTTTTTACAAAACACTATTTTAGGTATTGCGTCATTAATTATAAACTGATTTCAGAGAATAAAATACAAAAACAAAAAAAACCTAAACGGACCAGGTAGTGTGGTTTTTGCCAATTTAGCTATAGGACTACAACTAAACATAAACCTTTACTAATTACGTTTACTGACCATCCCTAATGCATGATGTCTGTATTTAACTGACGACACGTTGAGTAACAAAATAGCTTTTGATGAAGATATTATCCATTGTTGCTGATCTATTAAAAAATAGAAGCTCTATATACACCAAAGAAAGTAACCTTGCGTCAATTTGAGAGTTGGAACAGTTGACAATATCATGGATCTATGGATAATCAGAAATAAAATCTTTCTATTAGCGATATCTACTAGTATAAGAGGAATCGTTGATTTCTTCAAATAATACTATTTTTTTTCGAGGTTTCAAGGCTGATACGGTATCATGTCGGTCCTCAAGATTCCGTAGTTCCTGAGGCTGAGTGTGGTACACAGTTGCTCTCGGCCAATCAGATTCATATATAGAATTGTATCTGAATGGTAATAAGTGACGCTATATCCAGCGGAAGCCAATGTTGGGTAATACTATGTATTTTACATTATTAATTATATGAATGAATGAATTAGTGTTTTACGATACAATCTGTATGACCATGATGCTTGGGTTAACATTCAATATTATATGAATATATTGCTATTTTGCATTGTTTATGGAATTCCTAGGTCAGATATTAGTGAATGTCACCTAAATTCAACTATAATAGAACATATGTTCGAAATGTAATTTCATGGTCTACACGTATTTATATTCACACACACACACACACACACACACACACACACACACACACATATATATATCGTGGAGAAAAACGGTGCTATTATCGACGAACATAAAGAAGAGAATAACAAATAAACTGTCTGAACATATTGTGTAAAGTATGACTGCTTACTGTCGTAACTTTGAATGTGTTTACAATTGACAGGTAATATAGCTGTCATATAACAGTGTCATCTGACATGACTGTCATATAACAATGTCAGCCCATACACCGTCTCACGTTTCAGTACAATTCGGGGTCTATGTCGTAGAGAGAAAAAAGTTGTTTCCCTTGCTAACATTATATCCCAGCTAGGCCCTAATCCACGAACAGACGTCACATATCTCATATTGTCCCCGCAGACGACACTGGTCTCGTCTGCCTTTGAGAACGCAGACGACAATATGACGGCTTCAACTTTCCCGCTCTCCAAGATGGCCGCCGATCGTGCAGGAGAGAAAGAGCGACGTGGATGAGGCCGGGCGTAATCCGTGCTAAGCCTTAGCGTGGCCTTCAAGACGAGATATTTACCCCTCTCATCCCGAGGTATCAGCGACGAAATTGTCCAGATAGCACTACTAATTCGATATGTCAACAAAACAGCTGACAGCGGGTTTACCAAAGCTCCACTGTCTATACCTGGTATTGTGGCAATTGTAGAAACGGAACACAAAACATTGGGGAAAGGGGTTGGAACTCCTGGCCGTCGTGAGGCGCTAGGTATGGACGGAGCATTCCAGCATCACGTACGGACCAGTTTAGGGTCACGGGGTCACGTGCGCACTGGCAGCTTCATCAGGTACCCGGTGACAGGATGACAGGAACACTGTAGATGATGGCCTGTGTGGTGAAGTGCCGCTGTCATAGAACGCTGGATGTTTGTAGAAATCCAAAATATGCAGATGTGTTTATTTTAGTTCTAAATATATGTGTTACACGTAAGATTATATGATGTATATGTATTTGCCATAGTGTAGACTAGACTACGTGTGTCTTCTTTCCTTATCAACTGTCTGTAGAGTAATAGCTAATGGTACCAATTATATAAATGTACATGTTCATTGGTCAATATACTATAAAACTGTTGTTGTTGTTGGTGTTGGCCATTGCCACATTTGCATGCTGCTGCTGCTACTACTAGCATACCTGACTACTACCCCTACGATTATGTCGATGCTACTGCAACTACTACTACTACTACTACTACTACTACTACTACTACTACTACTACTACTACTACTATTATTATTATTACTACTAC
>JAUTBT010047849.1:0-16285 GCA_032361225.1 Lepetodrilus schrolli | reverse complement strand
AGTATTATATTCACTCCAGACGCAAGAAACAAACCAGGGTACGGCACCACTTCACGAAACTGTCGCATCCACTACGAGACCAACAACCCTATCGCATGTGGTCTCATATACCAACGTAACCCACTCCACCATCTCCGCTCCACCATCTTCTCCGACATTGGCGCCCAACCCGTCGTCGCGATAATCTTTATCTGACCCCATGTCGATCCCGTTCACGTTGCCCACCCTCCTCTCGTAGTGGAGGCAACAGCTTCTTGCAATGGTTTCTAGTAAAGTAGGAACATGGCATTAGAGACTGCATGCCTGCAACTGTACTGAATGCAGTTCTAGATGAAACAATACCGCGAAATCAATAGTATGAATGCACATGGCTTTCAAATATTGCAATGTTGATAGTGACAAGTGCCACTGGAACTGCAGCTCATGGATCTGATGGTATTTGTCGCGCTGCTCGTGCTCAGAATGCTTCCGGTGGGGACTGTTCTGTTGGTGTAGGCTGCGATGCTATATTTGGTCATGGTATTCTTGTTGGTGATCGTGTTGACGGCCACAATGTTGCTGGTACTGACGGAGAAAAAGAAGGGTAGATAGATGAAGGAACGATAAAAGAAGATAGCTATTTAAGAGAGAGAGATAGATATGTAGAGAGAGAATGAGGAAGGGAGTAATTGATAAGGAAATTAACAAAGGCGGTATTTTGGATACCGAGATTCCTATTGCCGATGTATAGTGCCAATAATTGATTGCCAACTTTTGAACTTACTAATAATGATAAAGCGATATGAACTTCTTTAATTGTGTAACTGTTGCGAGCGACTTCAATTGAACACACATCGTATGTGTTTGTACCTCGAGGTTGACATTGATCTAAGTAATCTCACATGAATAGAGCTCTATGTATATTATGTCAGAGATATGACACTCCAGATGTGTATCAGGCCTCCAAGATATGTTAGACCTAACCATCTGTATAGTTCCTTATCTCTTCCGTGACACGGGCTCAACCTCGTGTCCTCGCGTCACTACCTCCGAAATCAAACACTATCCAGCGAACCACCGCTAAAACACAGATCTTCAACGGATTAAGAATGAAAAAAGACCACAATTAACGGGAGTTATCTCCCTTGTCGATCAAAACGAGGCTTCTTCAGCATTGGAGTTCAGATGTCCGTGGTGTCACGGTGTCACGGAGCCGTTGTGAGGACGCATTTGTCTGTTAGCTGATCGTGCACATTCGGAAGGGGATGACACGCGAGGCTACCTATATGAGTATACCCTGTCGCAGATACATTTTCACGCTTGCATGTGGGTTCTGCTCCGGGGTAAACGCGACCATCCGCTGGTTGGGTGGCCGCGTGGACTCGAGCCCACGCCAGGAGCGGAGGCATCGAGACGGGAGCTCAAGTCACACAATGGCGCCCGACTCAAATTGCAACGTCATTTGACGTGAGCAGATGTACGCGTCACAGGGGATGGCGGCTGAGCGTTGGGCTCGAGTCGCCTCACCCGTGACAGGGTGAACTCATCCCTCGAGATCAAAGCTCCGACAGGGCACGGGAGGGTCTTATACCCGTGTACGACATTCGTGACTGCGAGAACTCTGCTAAGACGGCTTCGGGACGGCGCTCACCCGTAACGATCGGGTCGGATTCGGCTGTCGAGTCTCAACACCGACTGATCCTGGGAACCGTGCGTGAATAGACATAGTAATACATACTCGGCCAGGAGTCTGAGTTATTCGACTCCTCGTCTGCTCATCCTCACGCTAGGATGATACACGAGATCACGGGAATCGAACCGCAGACTGTTACTTATTTTTTTCCCCACCCCGCTTTTAATACGAACGTTTAAGTCGCTACGATTTCTTACACGTAGCTGGATTCATGCAGTATTGTTTCGCACAATAACTCATTATGGTGTTCCGGGAGATCATTAGCCCATTTCTCAGAGTATACTATGACAGTAGTGTAGGTTTGTACACGGGGATATATATCGGTTGTGGAAAACCCACTTAACATGCACACATGCAATGTCAAATTCAGGGTCGTAATTTTGAATTCATATACCGTGCGTATTTGTAGTATATTGTATTATTCGGTGTGCATTGTGCATACGTTTTTATATTTTATGTTGTTTGTAATATTGCGTTGTCATTTTGCACTCAAAACTAAGCATATACATGATACAACAATATCAAGTCCAACGTTATAATATTTCCTGCACTGTTTTTTTGGTGAATATACCTAACATTTGATTTGCAATAGTGGCAGTACTGTTGTAGATTGTGCTTATAAATGATATTGGCGAATGATAGATAGAACATAATATTATTCCATAACATTCCATAGCATAGAGAAAACAAGCAACGATGTTAGTCAATGAGGCGTTCTGATAATTACTAATACATTCTGAAGGTAAACAATTGTTGTCAGTTATAAATATCTGATGACCCTTTCATCAGGAGACCATCAGGAGACCATAGCGCTCTGGTAGTGATCCGCGAGAAACATACTCGTAGATACGACAACTCTACGGTATCTTAATGAATACGAGAGCTTTACGAATAGGATGCACCAGCCCGGAGATTACGAAACTTCATCGAGTACGAGTTCATGCTCTAAAAGCTTTGTTCACAAAACCCCATGTCAAATTTGAGCCTGAGCATGACATCGTACTCAAAGAGTTTCGCAATCTCGGGACCTGGGCTCCTTTTGTGGATATTGTTAGTTGAAGCTTGCATGGTAGCAACTCAAATGATCATATAGCTATGTAGTTTGACTGGATAAATATGAGATCGGAGTACTTCCAGAGACGTGCTTCATACACAGGTAGCTCACATAGCTCTTCGATCGTTCCGTGGAACATTACCCAGAACTGTAAAAAAAAAAATTTCTACGTTTACTATCGCATATCTCTGTTCTTCATTGATTCTCATTTTGTTCTCATGTTTACTCCACAGATCCACCGCCGGTGTCCTCACAAGTTAATAATATAGGAGACGATGTATATCTTGGCCATACCTGCTCATCAAATCTCCCCTATCTCATTGCAACAGGGCTATATCTGTCAGCGACACCGGCTTATGTGTGACAAAGACCATGTACATTACTGAAAATATCAACAACTAGTGATTGCATTGCCGATTGCCGATTGTATCTGTCCACCATGGATATAGATGAGCCCAGATTGCTATGTTCGAGCCCAGAATGCGCGCGTGTGTGTATCGCACAACATAAATTTGCGAATATGATATTCCGGAATTATTCCTTCTAAAAGAATGTACATTTTAAAACAAATTAATTAAATATTAATATTAATATAAGAACATAGATTATTTTATCATATATCCTATCCGACCAAACTCAAATTATAGAAATATTCACAGGAGGAATCCGTTGTTGGACAAACAATTAGTACGAAAATGTTCAATAGGTGTCTATGAACACATGACACAATCTTAGCTGTGTTCTTCAACTTTAAGAGTATTTTTCTGTGTACTGAAACGAGTATTTTAATTAAATTACGCGACCATTGTGCAGCGTGCATCAAATGAACATTCTCATGCGAACAAAATGAATACTCTTTTCTTGGTATACGTTACAAGTTAATTGTGAGTGTTGTAATATTTTCGTAAACAAAGACATGCAGACGACTACTGTTACTGTTATGTAAATAGTAAACAGCCAGCCCCATCACTACCCGCTACAAAGATAAACACGCGCGTTTCTACGATGCGTAAGTTTGCGTAACCGTCTAGTGAGAATGTCAACACCGTTTCGTCCCTGGAAGTACTTCTCTAAACAAAACAGATCTACGTATACACTGATGTGAACTATGAAGCCCTGGGGGCCAGAACTTTGCTTGTGACTGGTATCAGGAATTTGAAAACACTATCAAGAGGTTTGCCCTATGGGTACGCGTACTATTTGTCGTACTGTTCTGAATAACAAGACCCTCGTTTGTACGTTTTCAAAAACACATTTAGGTCAAGTTGTTGTTAACGCATGCGTATGAACTCATGAACATATCCGGGATATTTTAACCGAATATACTTATATTTAGCTATAAACAATGTTGTTTATTACAATTAATTAGTTTTAGGATTTCAACAATGAGATTCACGTTCTTAACTTATCTTTAACTATCAAGTTACAACGTTTTGTCGGGGAAAATTGCAGATATATTATGGTAAGAAGTCAAACAACCTGGGACCCGTTGCTCAGAGCAGCTGTAGCTACAATTGACTTTTAAAGTCAAATTTACGGAACACGCTACAAATGTAAATCTGGTTGTTTGAACCACTTTTATCGCTACAATAGTTTTACTTAACCTTATATTCAAGTATTGTAACAATAAAGGTGTTTAAGGCAATGGACTAGCTGGATCGTTCATCTTGCACGCCTAGTGCTGGCACCAACAGAGCCTTGACGACAAAGCCGTTGAAGCTGATTCGAAATTTTGACTTACAATCAATTGTAGTTGGAATTGCTCTTTGCAACGGGCCCCTGGAATGACTGACGTTTAAAGAATACATTATAAGAAGACACTACCTAAGTATTGTATGCTCATTGAAGAATAAATAATAATATGACTAACGTATTGACGTAAGTCATTGGCAATGGAAAACAGACGTAAGAATATACGTAAATAGTGTTACCGTTACATGAATACTTATGCCTTACTGTCTGATAACATTATGTTCCGATTGCAATAACATTACCTGCAACGTACGTGTCTAAATAGCCCTGTGGTGTTTTTACCTAAGCCTACGATATTCACTCCAGTTGGTGGTAGGGTCATTAAAATATGATGATACGACGGTGTTGCACATTTTAATCCCCTATATCTAAATTACCCCGTCTATGCAAGTCACTCCCCAGCAGTCTTTGAATATGCATGGGAACTGTAGCGATAATCTACGACCAACTCATTGGAACATCGGAAGAAAGATAATTAACTAATTATCACCGGTGTAGAGCATCGCGGGACCGCCCTATCGAACCCGGGAGGCGGGCTGCGAGATATAAGGGGAGGGAGGAGAGGTTGACAAGGGAGATAGTACCAGTCTCCATACTACATGTATTTATGCTCGCGATATATACAACACTTGCGCTGCAGCGATATCTGATACCTCTCCGCAACAGAATTTAGATTGTTATCGAAACTTAATCAACTATTATTGCCATATTGTTTGTATTTTCCTGAGAAATAATTAATTTCGACACAAATGTCCTTTCGATTGGTTGGTAATCTGTAAACCAAATGGACCTTAATAAAAAAATAAAAATATGACAAGCCCGAGAAGTGTAAGAGAACAGATACTGTTTTTGATAAGAGGTGCCGTTGGGAAGTGTTGTTTTGATTTAGTTTGGTTTTATGAAAGGGATATTCAAGATAGTGTGGGGTAGACTAATGCAAAGTAAATATGAAAACTGTATGATAATGGCTAAGATGTAATTTAGATGGTTTACAAACGGTAGGCATTAATTATTGTAATATTTTATTGAAACAAGCCTGGGGATATGTTGATTGCAAATTATGTAATACACGAAATCAGGTGAATCTTTGTTTACTTTTAATGTAGAATTCTGGTATGTTTCATATCTAAAGGTAAGATGATAACGCTATATTTATCACTAACGATTATGCAAATAACAGCATCTAAGGACGTATAAACATGTTTACGTAAAGCTAGTTTCTGTGTACGTAATTTAGCTGAATGCGATGTCGTGATAATTATGTGTCATGAGAAATGATTGGATAAGACGTCACGATACTAGACCAATCAAATGATGGAACTGAAGAAGGAACATAGGGCATCGCTAGAAAAACAAAACCAATTAAAAAAAATACTATAAATGACAATAGTTAACGATATTCATAACAATAGATTGGAGATGGCAAATTGTATTTCCTTCCCGAAACGGTATGGTCTACGAAGACCTAGAGTTCTATATGACCTTTTGATAATACGCGTCTAAGACCACATGAACACAGGTAATCATCATTATTACGTCTCGCCAATCACTGTAACAATTAACACATGCACACATATATATACGCGCGCGTACGCGCGTACAATGTCAGCGCTGGAAGGCATGGACGAAAAATATCCATAATGAACAGAAAAATGATAAATCATCATTTCTGGAACAGATGTACTGTTGATATAGAACTGAGACAGTTCTTTGAATTATCACAATGATTCATCGAGAGGTAGTCACTTGCATATAACACACACCTACAATATATGTACCCAGACATACATGTATATAGATATATTTATAACACATACTTTTACAATCAGTCTTATGTACAGATCTTTAAAAAAACGTTTATTTTTAACTATATTAATCGCAGATCATCTATATTAGTAACACATATTCGTGATCGATGCTAAAATGTTTTAGACATTCATGTCAATTGAAATATTTTACATAAACATATAATTCTAAATGGCGCACCTGGTTCCATTTCAATGTTGCTTCGACATGTTAAAATATTATGATTGTATTTAAGTAGCCTCTGAAATTGGACACTGACGACACGAGAGTGTTTGTCCCTGCTGATGATTCATATTGCTATGGTATCCTCCAGGCACCAGCATGACAGAAAGCCACCTGTTACCTTCTCACCTGTACATGACGAATTCTGTGAACAGGTGAGATATATATTTTAATTAACCCATTAACAACCGTACGCACGTATTCATAAAATAGAATTTAATACTTTCCAAGTGTGACATCATATTCAAAAAGGATTGAAATGGATCGTCACAAAATTTCATGTTTATGTATTTTGGAAACATATTGGTGTTTCATCAGGACTTGAGGACATTTAGGGTTAATATGTCCGTCCTTTACACAGCAGGATCACTACGGTCAAAACAGATTTAGTTCTCGGACCCCCGTGGATTTAACGAGCTATGTCTACATGGCACATGAGGCTGTATAACACCAGCATTAGTAGTAATGCCTTCCGCGATGTTGCAGGGCAATTGTCAGTCAGCACATGTTGCAATGCGGCGACACCTACCATTGACATTGTCATCAATTCAGATGGCCAATGAATCAGACAGCCAATGAATCAGGGGGCCAATGAATCAAAGTCTAGATTTCTAGGACGTAACGTACATAAGGCAAAAACTTGGATAATATCATATTTAACTGTTAACGATTGTCGTGTCACTTTATGCATGCTGTGGCATTGCAAATAAATAGACACTTTGTGTCAAAAGCCTTTAAAGTCAGCTAATGCAAGGACTAAGGTAGACTGTATCGAATCCGGACTTGAATGTTTAAGCTAATTACAATCAAGCATTATATTACATGTATGTTGTAGTAGTATATTGCCAACATATGCATGTTTGATAGCAATGCATTGTAACGTACATAGTATTATTAGTATTGGTAGCCATCATGATTCTAGTTCTATCGCGTGACAGAAGTAACCGTCCCGTTACTGTTTGAGCTCAACATGTTACATTATATAACTGATATGAACAATAGTATTCAAATTGACTTGATTTGGAATATTATAATATCAATTTTTTTTATAATAGGATTTTGTTGTTGATACATTTCTTTCGGAATTGTTCTGCTGCTATGTACATGAATATACGTGACCTCAAATTGATATAGGAAACGGATATTATCCAATTTCCCTGATTTTCCTGATCTTGAAAGCGACAGCACGTTCCAATTTTCCAAATTTCTATGCGTAAAACACACATTTTACATATATATCATTTATTGAACGCTTAATGGAAATAGAAATAATGACACTAGTACTACTACTACTACTAATATTACTACTACTACTACTACTACTACTACCATTACCACCAACACCACCACTACTACTACTACTACTACTACTACTACTACTACTACTACCACCACCACCAACACCACCACTACTACTACTACTACTACTACTACTAATAATAATAATAATAATAATAACAATAATAGACCAATGATGAGTTGTGCCGCGTAATAGAAAAAACTACAAACGTAATTTGTTCACATAAGCTTGAACACATGTGCATCTTTATCTTTTGTACATGGGTTATGAAGTAAACATTTCGATAAGACAATTTCAAGATCACAGTGAGTTTCATTAGAACCTCGGCCCACGTCGAGACGTTGACATTGAGGTCTCGTGTTACGGTGCACCACCGACTGTTGTGCTAAACCATTTAATTTTTTTCTTCTTATTTTCAGTAGATGACTAAGTAGACGATGATTCGGACATTATCTTTAAAAGCGAGACTGACATGTTTCTGCACGTTTCTTTAGTCCCCGTGTGAGGCAAACGACGCCAAAGAACGTTACGTGGACGTTGAAGCACGCCAGGGAAGAAATCATTTTAGGTAACGCAGCCGTTGGTGGTCCGATAACGTTTGCTTGGAAACAAGTACAGCGCGAAAAACTCAGGGCAGGCATGGGACGACTTTTTCAAACGTAGACGTCCGTATCCTTCTGAGATGGATAATAAAACGTTTAAGACATCGTCAGCCGAATCTGAACTCCCGCGGCCGTATCTGACGTCGCAGCGGGGAGGCCGACGTTGGGCCTATGGGCCGATAAGAACATTGTATCTCGGGGAGCGAGCAGAACAGTTTAACAGCTTCTTAATAAGACACGTGTTATCGTATGTCTTTCAAACACTTATATTATGCTTCGTTTTCTCCTACACGATAAGAGATCTCAGCATGGAGCTTGGAAAAGAGGCGAAAGATAGTGTATATATCAAACTGCCGTCGTCTTTGTTCTACGGCTTTGTAGTCAAGGCTCTGTTGGTGCAAGCACTAGGCGTGTAGGATGAACGATCCAGCTAGAAACATTGTAGCTGATAATAACCAACACCTCAAAGTACTGAAGACACTGGCGGGTAACATAGTGGAAATCAATTAACTAATAAGTTTGTGAAGGAGAAAACGAATTCATCCACGTTTCCTGTTGGAGAACCTTGCAGTATGTTTGACAGAAGCAGGGTCCGCGAACTGATCATCAGTTGAAGTCTATATGCCGTTGCTCAAGAATGAATGAATCCGCATAAGTCGTATTAAATAGGAGAAATATAGGAATTGTGATGTATTCTTTCGTTTGGATGTATACCTTCAAGTTCCATATACGAGGCATTTCATAGCTTGAAATGGACTTAATCGATGGTGAACGGTAAATTCAAAAACACTTCAGAAAACATTTCCCATTTAGACACTTCCTAAGGAAAAACAAAACAAGCTAATTAATATTGTATTATTAAACACGTGATGACTACATCAATATGAAACCCGTGTTAGACGTAATGTGTGCTAATGACATTATTACAACACATCTATAGAGAGCTGATATTATATATTCATGGACAAATATTGACAGCTAGACTCAAATCAATCGGATTCAGTCTGTGGGTGTAGTGAACCAGATCAAGCTTAAATACACCCCCGCAGTTTACTCATTACACCACCGAACCTTATGACAAAACGCTTGACATATCTAACTGGGTAGAAATAGCGAAAACTCGTTCAGGATTTCTGACACTTTCGTAAGAATAACAGCCATGGCGCCTTTAGCTTGTATCGGTCTCTTTGCCATAATGCAGCAACAAAAAAGTATAGACACCACCTGCATATTGTACAAATGAACGTGAACTCTAAACCAATGGAAAGTGACAACTTTAAAATAAGCGTATACATTGTACCCAGTGGAGTGTAACAGCCATTGGAGTAGTCTGCAGCTCACCAGCTTCATTAAAGTCAAAAGAGTTTTTTCCAAGATTGTTTTGGTATCAGCAGTTGCCCTGTTTATTAATGCATAATCAATGAATGCGTTGGTTCGTTCCACTTATACAACACGCAGTTTAGTTTGTTGTTGCCCCTGGCCCTCGGTGACGCGTCGGGCCACTTTAGGACACGTTGTTTCACGAGACTTGGGGGGGACAACTGTTGTCAAATAGCCTGCAGTCCACAAAGTTAATTAAGATTTTAGTGTGCGATCTGCACCAACGGATCTAGAATGCTGTAATTCGGAGATAGAATTGGGAGATAGGTCCGGCAGACATTTGTCGGTCCCTTGGAAGTCCATAGTAGCCGGTGGTCAGTATTATTTCGTTGTCTGCGTTATGGGGAAATGCATCGCTTAACCTGCACGTATCTTAAATGTGTAATCACAATCATGATGCAAAAATTAGATTTTTAGAATGCGTTATTACAGAGGGTCTGGTTTCGGATAATTACATGGTAAATGGTATGCGTTCAACAGCATCGCGATGGCATAACTTAGCGTAATAATATAAGTGATGACGCATACGTTACTTCATTGATGTATAGTGTATGTGGTTTCCTGGATTGTAAAATACAATTTTCTTTATTTTATTTTTATGGTATGTTTTCTTTTTTTTCTTTTTTTTTCTTTTGTATTATGTATAGTTTAAAGTAAACATAACCAAGCTGCATTCAGAATAAAACAGAAACATATACAAAAGGAGACCCTGTTAAGATCTACGGTGTTGTTTTCATGAACACGTTGGAATTTAGTCATTAAAATTAATAATAGATGATGGTAAAGCGGAACGGAAATTTGATGATCATTTGGCAAAATTGCGTAATAAATCGCCATATTGTCCATGATCAGTCTTTGATACACAGCTGCATTTCCAATAAATGTGCATTTCTTTAAAAAAAAAAAGTGCAACTCTAAGATTTGCGAATTTATCTTGTACTGGATACACTTATTAAGAATATAATAAAAGATAAAATAATTCACCTTCAACATGACCAAATTACAACGCTTACAAACACTTTGCTCCACAGCCATTACGGTTACAACATCTGAGTTTGATAGGGGTAAACCTATGCTTATTATAGTTATCACAATTGCTAAATAAGTATTTAATCAACACCTATCGTTAATTTATTATATTATAACCTAGCTTTGTTATTATCGTCTGGAACAGCAACTTTAGATCCTGTTAGATATTATGTTCCCGACCGAATGTCTGATTACTCTAAGTGGATGTTATGTTTTTTTTATACGCTTAATTCTTTCTGTTATTTGTATGTGAGTAACACATCCAGGTCCTTAACTCCAATTTAGATATCTGTTACTTCAACTGATACCACATGCAGTCTACGCATAAAGAGAATTTACGAACGGCCCAGCATGAAGCCTGTTTAATAAACCAATATTTGCAAAAGTCACGTTACATAATTACATAATTTACTACTATATTTTCCCAGACCAAGGATTCCAGTAGAGTAAGCATGGAGGTTAGGGTTACGTCGAATTTTATGGGAAATTGCGGCTATTTCTGAATGGAGCTATTCTTTAATGCCAAATCCGTATTCCGTTTCAGATCCGAAGCGTAGTTTTGATCAAAGGCTGGAGTCGGCCTCGGTTTCGGATTTCCTCCAATTTTCACACATCATAGACTTGTGACAATCACGAGTCTTTATTGTAGGGCTGTTCCAGTCATCTAGGCGACGGAATAAACTCTAACCCGCCGTTAGAACTTAATAAACAGGCGGAATGGCGGGGGAAGTCAGACCCAGAGGATTGTGGGTAATACCTTAGGTCTGAGAGATGACAAGCGGAACCTGTTTGCACCTCAAGTCCAAAACTCCAGGAAAATTGTTTTCATTTAAAAACGCCAGTTTTCTGTAAATCATATCGAAGGGTTCATATCATGGAGGTATTACATTGTGGATTTACGCAGTCTCCGGTCTTTGAAGTTCTGTTTTTAATATGCAGTTAACTATTGGAAGCCCTGAAGATACCAACTGTGTCGCTACATACAGACAGGTCGGTACAGGGATGGCTGTACTGTGAAACCATTTTCGGGGCCAAGTTGGATTACATAATTCTCCATAAAACTATATTCCTGTACTCACAATAATACTCACATTGCTCGCAATAAAATAACGTACAGTAATGTATACTAAGTATATAATACCAAAGGTAATTAAGATGTCCCACCTTCCAAAAAGCCAAGAAACGTCTCATAAAATAGAATACAAACAAATATTGCTTTGCGATACATTCGTTCATGACAATTAATGCGAAGAAAATGTATATAGTCACAAAAAAATACTAAATAATTGCTACTACCTGAAATACATCAACATGCGGATATATGAATGAAGCATCAACACTGTATTTAGAATTAACTTTCTTATGCTTTTTAAATTGGTGTTTAGAGTCGCTCTCAAGATTATCACGGCTTGTCAGTTTAGGGCAGGAGGAAACCCACAACATTCGTAGTGCTGAATGTTGCAGTAAACCTGCGAGCACCAGCTGGTACTGACAAACCAGGGATGATAACTGCATTGCCACTCTACATACAGCACATCCTATAATTATGATCGCGTCAGAAAGGCAACTTTGGGACAATTGATTCCTGGCTTTCGGGAAGGGATGTGAACGCGGGATGAATCCTAAACGGGTAAATTTAAGATCTATTGGGTTATTGATATGCATTATGGAATCTTATTTCATTTTTTTTTGCATGCTATATGATATGGGAGTATAGCATACATATCCGCATTCTCTGGTTGTGTTAAGATCCACATTTCTCTAATTACCACTGTTTACTAACAGCAATGTCTGAAACACGTGATACACTAGGCGCTTTGTATATTGTTACCACCCATAAGCACACTAACATTTTCCTGACATAAAATGTCATCCAGACGGTTCATGTCCGCACTTTAAACGACGTTCATTCAGAGTTTTGTATTTCATTAACTATATTTTATAGTCCATTTATGAGGAGATACACAACAGCGATACGCATGCGCAGACACCATGTTTTATGAGGTTGGAGGTGGGCTACAAAGTCAATAATGATAGTTCTCAGACGCTGACGATATTCGGAGTATGTACATAAAACAAACATGAATTTAAAAACATTACGTAAGAATTGAAAGTTCATTAAGCTATATGAACGTTACAGCTAATCATTTAAAATTGTATTTCAGTGACCTGTTTATGGTGAGAGGATAACTCTAAGAAAACACGAAGGATACATTATACTGTTCAACAATATGTTTGTAGTGGGAGGAAAAACCGTAACATTGGTCTCACTCCTTTACAGAAATATCGCTTACCTGGCAGAGAATGAGTACCAGGTCTGATGAGATGCACATGCGAATGATACCTTCTAGCGCCTTGAACGGCAGCTTGGATTATATACTCCCCATGGAGTAAAATTAAGTCACATTGATCCATTGACCATGGTTATACTGTAGTGTTATGAGTACGTTTTAGAGCGTGGATTTGGCGCGATAATGTGTACATATTACTATGCCAAACAGGCCAGAGAAGTTATATGTAATATGCCACATGGTAACTGGCAACATGATATATAAAAAAGAAAATGGTATCACCTAATTGATGTGAAGAACTTGCCATAGTAATGTAATTGTTTTTCAATAGGAATGTGATGGACTTGTCACAGGGGTGTGATGGTTTTACTATAGAAGTTTCAATAACTTGCCATTAGGGTGTGATGAACATCCCATATGGGTACAATAGACTTTCCATAGTGATGAAATGAACTGTTTTGGACACAAAATGAGTATGCTGAACTTTAAATAGGGATAGGCTGAACTTTACATAGGGGTATGCTGAACTGTACATAGGGGTATGCCGAACTTGTTATATTGGACACCAAACGGGTATGATGAAATTGACATATGGGGCTATGATGAACTTCATATAACTGTGCATTGGACACCAAATGGGTATGCTTAACTTTACATATAGGTATGACGAACTTGTTATATGGGTGTATTGGACACCAAATGGGTATGATGAACTTACCATAGGAGTGTGATGGATTTGAAAAGGGGTAAGCTGGACATCGTAGAGGTGTGATGGATTTGCAACAGTGGTATGAAGGGCTTACCATACAGGTGTGGGGGATTTAACACATGGGAGTGATACAGGAACTTACTCACAGTAAGGATGTGATGGACTTTTATTTGGCTTGTGGTGGACTTTCCGCTACCATGATGTGTGATGTACACGCGATAGTTGAGTGATGGATTTACCCTTTGATGTATGGCGCGATGAACTTTACATAGAGGTGCAATGGTGGCGTCAGGTGAAGTTGTACAAGGATGTGTAATAAACGTATATTAGAGGTATCTTGAAATATCCTGAAATAATTTGAATTGGATTAATGGTACTGGAAAAAGGATTGGTACAAAATGTGATGTTGATTCATAGTTGAACATGGATGTGATGAAAATCCGATAATGCGATATACTAAAAAAAACGACGATTCTGAAATTTAATTTTGATTTTGGAATTGGCATTGTCTCTAGCTCTACGATGTAGCAACTTATAATAACGAACCTGGCAATAGTGTTGATCAGTTGTCGAGGTAGCTCTCTGTCACTACGCATATCATAATCTTCATGTGTGTCTATTAAAGGCAGGACAGGATTTAGCTCTACACCTGATGTCATACTTACACTTTGGTTTATCTGTATCAGCCGTGTCTCGTGGGTTATGTCGAAATACCGCCTGGTTGCTCCAGGTTTTCATCCCACTATTGGAAAAGACGTACAAGACGTCCACTCACGCCTGACTGTAATAGTATCCAACAGTGTAACACGCCAGAAGTGGGTGTGCTTTCAACACGTGACTGAATACGTTACCTAAGGACGCCAACTGCAAGTTGAAGCCTTTATAACGATCATTGATAGTGCTGATAACTATCTGCCATGGTAAAACGATCGTTCATCATTCATGAACATACTAATGTTTTTAAAGCCAAACGCCAACTATACATGTTGCCGTGTACAAAAGCAACATTAGATTTACCTAAGTCGGTGTATTAAAAAGATATCTCTTAGCATGAAATAAAGCAATTAATTAATTATTCATACGTTATCAAAACAATCAAGTCATTTACATCGACCATTTCGGAAAATTGCTTGTGTTAAGAAAAAAGGGTAATCGAAACTAGATCCCAAGACGGAACAGTGTGTTGAGTGTGTGTCGGGTGACGTGAGACCATTTACCATGTTACCAGTGGCGCCCCCTGTCACCTGGCGCGCTCCTACCTATCACGTGACCAATTCGCACCTCGCTATCACCGATAGGTGCAACGATAATGCGATATCGTTTCTATCACCTTGGTCTCCATCACGCTTTTCGCGATATTTAAAACACTTCTGTTTTGTGCGTTCATTAAGACTGCTGGCTTGATTGGCACCTGGATAGCGAACGCCGTGTTCATTTCACATGATTTATTTCTCGAATTATCACATTTCAAAAATGAATTTGTATAAAAGGTAAATTTCAAGCAAACTAATGAAGATCAACTATACAATTTATACGACTGATTACTGGATTTCGTGTAGATAGTCTGTATTCGGCGTGTCTTTGATTCTGGACAAGATCTCGTGTCGATGGTTTGCACGGCAATATAAATGTTTGACCCTGGATACATTTATATAGGTCAATATGTAAAGACAAATCTTTATTTCATCAATACAACTACAACCACCATTAGTATTTAATTATTCGTCATAACGCCACACAACCTTTATTTATTGTTAATATCATCATCATCATCATCATCATCATCATCATCATCATCATCAGCAGCAGCAGCAGTAGCAGCATCGTTATGATATCATCATCACAACCACTACCACCACCATCATCATCATTCATTATTAATATTATCATTTTTATTATTATTATTATTATGACAATCATAAGCAATTCCACAACCACAACCACTATACCAACAACATTAACCACCACTAATATCACCACAACCAACATATGTAAAGATGCAAGTAACTTTATTCTAATTCTCTTTCCTTTAACTAAACGATCCCATTTTGTTTTGTGCACGTATTGGTTTAATTCTCCGTTACAATTACCACGAGCAGCATCATAAGCTATCATATAACCATTGCATAAATTACCTATAGAATGTTGAATCAACACTATACAAAGTTACATCAATAGTATGAGTATCAGATATCAAAAGTGCTGTTACCTACAAGCACGTCGCGATATTGACTGACAAAAATGAGAGAGGATTAGTAGATATACGGTGAAGCTGATACAATATGCATTCTAGCCTACACATGTTTTCACAAGAATAACTAATTAAGATAATCATAATTCTGCGCGAGGGTAATTAAATACAATACTCTGTGATGTAATGTGGCAGTGTATTTAAATACAATACTCTGTGATGTAATGTGGCAGTGTATTTAAATACAATACTCTGTGATGTAATGTGGCAGTGTATT
>JAUTBT010047838.1:0-16287 GCA_032361225.1 Lepetodrilus schrolli | reverse complement strand
ATTTTATGTTTTCAAACATATACGATGAATTTACTACATTCTAATCATATGATCCCTATCAAATTGTGAGTAGTATACATTGTTTTTCTTATTATGAGGCATCGTTAGTAATTGAACCTCAGTTCATGTTTGGGAAATTCGTGACGGTTTGTTTCATTAATAAATAATAATATCAGTTTTAGAAAAAGGGCTGTGTACATTTATAGATTATATTTGATGCCGCTGATGGATGGCAAACAAAATTCGCTCATCCATAGTAATATATATATATATTGCATCAATGTTCTTGAAAGTTACCTTTGACGCAATCACGATAAGATGTGCTGTCTGTACCATGAGAAATACAGTGGTCAGTGCCAGCCGGTGCTGGCATGTGTATTGCAAATAACCGATAGGAATGTTGCAGGTGTTCTTCTGTCCTAATTTAAGTGAACGGGTGACATCACCGTCATGTAACCTATCTCTGAGCAAAGTGCAGTTTCAATTACTAGTAGATGATCAATCCTGACAAACAATAAATTTCAATTTTATGTGTGTGTATCAGAGTACAGTACTTATACGTACTTTAAAATGTATTAAACTTGCTGTAGGCAACACCGGAGATAGACTAATAGCACAGCATAGAGAACTCGCGTGATCGTTCAGTATGGAATGCATTCATGATGATAAAGTAAAGTAAAGTAAAGTAAAGTTACATGATCTATATAGCGCCATTATCCAGAAAAATTGTCTGCTCAAAGGCGCTTAATCGTATGGTCGCAATAATATTATTCTTTATTTGCATATATTTCAGTCAGAAATGTCATTTCTTAGGATAATTGTCCATTCCCTTTTATCTAGTTCTAATATATGAATCCACATATATCAATGTGGATGTACAATTTTATGATAGAACACGGGTGTACCATAGGGTTGTGAATGCCCTCAATGTTGTCCATTACGTATACAAAAGAATTCATCACTATTCCTTCCTCGAAACCCGGTCAAATGTAACGTAGGCATAACATCTGTTTGAAGTTATGCCGTAAAAGAAGCTGTTTACTAAACATGATTACAGAAAAACAACAGCTAGTTAGGCCTACCTTATATTTGAAGCAGGAAATGTTGCTTCATAGACACTGAAAGAATAATGTCATATTTTCAAGTTTTACATTGTCAGCAATACTTTAACAGTTCTCTCATTGTACCAAGCTTCGAGTGTTGCTTACTTTTATCAACGGATAGGATAACATTGACATCAAAGTACACGAGGTGGAGATTCTATAAATTACGATATAGCCTACTACAATCACACTTTAAAGAAAATGACTATTACGATAGTAATTGTGTAAGCTCAATCAATGTTAAAGGCATTTAAGTGTACTCTCGTTTAATTTGACAGTCCAGGCACATTTTCTCGCATAATGATATCCCTTATCAATATTAACCTAGAAGCATTTAATACCCCTTGTAACGAACCCTCGCTTAAAGAACGTAATAAATAATAATAATAATAATAATAATAATAATAAGCATATTTATGATGCGCCAACCCATCGTTTACACAATGCTCGAGACGCTACATTTGAGTATATGCAGTGCGAATGGAAAAACATAATCTGTAGTGTTTACGGAAAATATGGGTTTTGGGCCTAGTCTTGAAAGTTTCTAGAGTGGGAGACAATCGGAGTTCAATAGGTAGAGAATTCCACAGGTGTGGTGCAGCGTAATGGAAGGAGCGGTATCCAAATGATTTGAGTTTCATGTGTGGTACAGTCAGAAAACACTGGGACCCTGAACGTAGAGTTTTTGATGGAACATGGCGGTCCACCAGGTCATTTAGATATTGCGGGGCTGCGTCGTAGACACATCGATAGGCAATAGCTAACACCTTGTACTCTATCCTAGATTGAATTGGAAGCCAATGGAGAGCCATGAGTTTAGGTGTGATGTGTAACACTGCGACTACCCTGCAATGTATGTTATATAAACATGCATTGCCAGGTGTCCCATTGTTTAATAATGAACTATCAGCAGTTGGGCTGGAAAATGTACCCAAAACTGCTGATGGAAAAATACCACTAAATATACGCCACAGAGCACAAACGTGTATAAAATGTATTAAACTTGCTGTAGGCAACACAGGAGATAGACTAATAGCACAGCATAGATAACTCAGTATGGAATGCATTCATGAATACAATGCACGCCACAGAGCACAGCACAAACGTGTATAAATATAATATATGTAAAACACAGAGGACTGATCGGCTGACTGCCCCAAATGGTCCGTATACTCATACAGAATAAAACACTTGTGGAAACAAAGAAAATTGTATTTCCAGGAGTGTGTCACATTGCGGTGCAATCGAAGAAATTTGGATACTAGTATATACTTTCGACTTTTGAGAATCGCCTAACTCCTACTATGAATAACATAATTATGTTCTGCATTCATTAACTCAAAACGCTTCTAAAAAATTGGCCCAAAATATCCCTTTTAAATATAAAGTTATTAGTGCTTGCATTGCAAATAGACTAAAACTAACCTTTACGATATAATTTTCTTATAAAATACGGCTGGTCTCCTGCTTTTAATTGATTTCGAAGAAGGTTTTGATTCTGTTTCAAAATCCATTCTTTACAAAGTTTGCATAAATACAAATTTGGTCCCTACATAATTAAATGGCTACAAATACTAACCTCAAATACTTCATCATGTGTAATTCAAAATGGTCATATATCTTCCTCTTTCCCCATGCAAAGAGGATGTAGACATGGTGATCCGATCTCACCTTATCTTTTCATTCTTGTAGCGGAAATCTTGGCCATAATAATTAGATCCAATAGGTATATTTCTTAATGACAGAACAAAAACTAGGTAAATATGCAGATGATACCCATTTATACCTAGATGGTTCTTACGAAAACCTTCGGTCTTTCCATTAATACATTTCAATCAGTCTACGAGATGCCAGGTCTCAAAATAAATGCTGATAAAATTAAAGCAATATGGCTTGGCTCTATGGCAAACAGTAACACTATATTATGCCATGATTTAAATATTCAATGGTATAGAGGACATATTGAGGTATTAGGAATTACTTCTAATGTTGATCTTATAGACTTATTGGTAATTATTACTAAAAGAAAGATTGAACATATAAATAGATTACTACCACAGTGGAGGAATAGAAGTCTTGCATTAATTGGCAAAATTACAGTAGTAAATACTCGAGCTATTTCAACACAAGTTCATATTTTCACGTCTTTGCCTAGTCCCCCTCATACATTTATTGAAGATCTAAATAAGACTGTTTATAAATGTATATGGAATGATAAGCCAGATAAGATATAACACATTAACATAACTAAAAGCTACGAAGACGTGGTCTCAGAATGATAAATATAGATTGTTATTTCTATTATAGATCTCAAGTTTTACACCCTGTGTCGTTATATTATCACAACGGATTACCAAAATCTGTGCTAATTTATATCAGATTGCTAACTTAGAACATCCTTATTGGAATGATATTTTAAATATTGTCATTAATTTCTAGTAACGCATCTTCCAAATATAATTAATATTCAGGATATTCTATTTGAACCCATGTGTTGTATTCAGCATTTTTCTAATACAACACTTTTTTTTATTTATTAAAAACTGGGAAAATAAAGGAACTTGACAAATTAAAGATTGATGTCATTCATGTCATTCCAAAAATTGAAAACTATATATGACACCTTTCTCGACTATTACTGTGTAATAAAAAATATTCCAGAACAATGGAGCATTATAATTAGCAATACTCCTCATCCATTATATAGTTTGGAATTAAACTATTAAATTAAACTTAAATTATTTGTAACGGTAATAGACAGTTTTATGATAATCTCAGTAAAACAAATGATTTTCCCCGTGTTTGCACTAAGTGGCAAGCTATACTTGGCTGGAAAATGTTCTAACTCAATATAGAACATGTACTAAAGACACCAAACATTTGGACTTCCAATACAGATTTTTAATATGATCATTTTCCCTAAAAGAAACCTTTATAATATGAATCTGGTGGATACAAATGTATGCTCTTTTTGCAAAGTTGAAACTAAAATCTTAATCCACTTATTTGTAAACTGTATTTATGCTAAAGACTTCTGGACTAGATTACGAACTCATTTAAACATCTATGTGCCACAACAAATCTTATTTAATCAATATACTATTCATTTTGGCTTTCCTTCGTGTCATACCTTTACTAGTGATATTAAAATATCAGTAGAATTATATATTAAACGTACTTATACATTGTAGTATTATCTGGATGAAAGAAATGTTGTTGTTTTTTATAAAGTTTATGTGATATTATTGATGTTGAAAGTTGTGTACAATTATTGGAACATAAAACTGAATTTATTCTACAAATCTTACTTGGATGAATGCCCTAATATTTTTATGAAATGTCACTACACACATACTACCTGAAATGTAAACATCTACTATCAACTTGTAATAGTGTACTTATATGTAATGTGATGTTATAACTGATATATTCGGTATATCTTCAATCCTGGAGGAAATAAAGCAACTGTCATGCAATCCAACTACGTAGACTTCACAGCTATAGGGACAGACATGTCCATGTGAGGTAGCTATCCAATGAGATATTTTAATATCATTAGTAAAGGTATGGGAAGAAGGAAAGCCAAAATAAATGGTATATTGATTAAATAAAATTTGTTTGACTATTCTATCACCGAACTCCTGTGCATGCAAGTTACCTTTGCAATGTGATTGTATTATGATTCAGTATCAAAGCATGCAGTTCTGCTCAATAACTGGTCCGGCCGTGTCAGTAATGATTGTTTGCAATTTTCTTCCTGACGAAAGCTGACAATCTGACGAAAGTTACAGTAATATGAACGAAATACTCTTAAAAGTGTCACATACATACACATACACAGAAACACAGACATAGACACATACACAGAAACACAGACATAGACGCATACAAATGCACACACACATATAGACATACACAAAGCCGTCAGTAAAATTGCAACTAACAACAAATATGAAAAACAATCGATGATTTATTCCAAACAAGTTCATTAATGGTTACATGGTACATTTTATTTGCTGGAGATTGTTTTAAAATAATAATGATGTGGCTGTAATAAACGTATTTTCATGTTTAATGTAAAATTATGCAAAATGTTGTTCACTAAGAAGTTTCCTGGCGTGAATACGCACATATAAAGTGGTACTCTGGCTTAGACGCAATATCTGTAGATTCGGCAAAAGTATCGGATTCTACTTCCGATTCTGTACCAAAAGCAGCGATAGTAATAGATGCATATAGCCCGCTTGTGTCTTCCTGTGAATGAAGGAAAGCAAATGTTATAGTTACGTAATATTGACGTTAATGCGGGGTGTTTACGTATTTACTTATTGAGCTGCTATGCATGCCTTTATTGTTTTTGAATACGGTTGGTAAAGTCTTGATTGATTGATTGAAGTTTGGTGTTTTTACAGTCGCCTTCCAGCATTGCTGATTTCGGCAGACTGGTTGGTAAAGTCATGTCAAAAGGAATACAAATGTTATTCACATGATATGCAATATTGAGGTTACAGTATTTCGAATACGTCATATATTTTACAATAGATCAATTTTACAATAGATCAATGCAAAGTTATATGATTCCTGCCAAATAATTCACGTTATATGTGACCAATGGGACAATAATAATACAGCCCACCACTCCCCTCCCGTAGTACAACAGCTGAAACATACCTCCAGTTTCAACTGGCATCTCCTCGTGTAGTAGAAAGACATTGTCGCCACACCATTCCTTTACGCTCTCCAGAACTTTGGGGTCAGTGACTTCAACCGGGTACATCTTCTCTTCTACCGTCATCTTCTGAACCTAGACGTATAAATTGACGTTTTCTTTTACCATATGATATACTGATCTTAAACTAGTCTAGAGATAACCTAATGATTAATATCACGATAATAGGATAATTAGCATTCTCATTCGAACAACGAATGTCTGACCTTATCAGGTAATGTGATGGTGTTGTTGGGGTAGATGTAGCAGGTATCATCATCACCGACCTTCATAACACGGCGACCCTGAAACGTATATATAAATGTTTCATATGATGAACAATATTTGGAAAACAATACATTTTGGCGATATAATCTTTAGTACCATGACACACACACACACACACACACACACACACACACACACACACACACACACACACAGACAGACATACACACACACACATCTATATATCTATAGATTGACCACTATGAGATCCTCACTCTTATAAACTGTGATACCGTAACTTTACGAGAATTTCAGGAAAGTGTATGCAAAGGAATCCCTGGTAAAACACGGTTGCCACGGTGTATTAGTTTGTAGGCTTACCATGCTGTCGAATCCCAGGAAGATATTATCTGGTTGTCCTCTTTCTGAAGAAATACCTGTGCCGTCGTCACAATCCTCGTCAGTGATTCCATCTATCACGATTTTCTCACACTAAACAGATATTTTACACACATATTATACTCGTGAATCTGCTGCGAGAGCGTGCATACATATATCTACACATTAATGAATTAATCATAGCTAAATTAATTGATTTTATTTAGTATAATGCGAGACTCTTCGTACACAACCTGATATAGTCCGACAATCTAGTCTGAAGTATTCTAGTGTTTTTTTAACACGTTTATAGGAAGGTTATCCCAAGAAACACCACAGTAATAAAAATGGGGGACGAATGAACGAGGTAATTACATTGTTTCTACATATTTCCTTCAGAGCTTGTGTTTGGACCTAGAAACCATTATAACCATGACTATGTTTGTATGAGTAAAGTATGCTTACCGCCACTGAATTGAACCCTGGATAAGGCGCAGAATTCACGACTGTACACACGCACAGAAGTGCCAGGGCAGCTGCAATCTGGAAAATAATAATGATAATAATAATAAGAGAGAGAGACAGAGAGAGAAAAAGAGAGACAGAGAGCGAGAGCGAGAGCGAGAGAGAGAGAGAGAGAGAGAGAGAGAGAGAGAGAGAGAGAGAGAGAGAGAGAGAGAGAGAGAGAGACGCATACATTTTTAGTGTATCCTGCAAAGTGTACGTGCAGTCAGTGTACGTTGGAAATGGATACCACATCTTTTTAAGGACTGCCACACAAAACGAATGTGAAATTCAATTTTCTGATATAGGGCGACAGCGTGGAATGCCTCAAACTTTCCTAAATTAAATCATAACGCGATTTCTGGCAAGCCAGAGCATTCGTGATAATGCAAACAACTTTAATGTTGATTACAGTACAATATCGTGTCTCCTGGAACGTCAGCAACAAATTGGACAGCTTTAAGACCGACCACGTTCGGTTAGGCCACGTGCCACGACTCCGCGGGTGGACCGTGAATTAGTGACACCGTTAAGACGTAATCGGTTTCAGAATGTAGGTCATTTAGCTAGAGATTTGCAGCAGGCCATTGATATGAGAATCAATCCGCAAACTGTCAGAAATCGGTTACATGCATCCCGGTTCCATGCTCAGAGTGCAGTGCCTTTAACGCGACGTCCTATGACCGTCCGTGTAAGATGGAGTCAAATCCACCAGCGATGGTGTCTAGTATCATAGGCAAGAAAATCTTTTTTTTTTATGTAAACGTATTCAGAATTGCTTAGCGGTAATGGTATTTCTATATTGTAAGAAATAGGTAAGCGGGCTAAAATGTGTGAAGGCAAGCGGGTTCTTAGAATACCTGAAGAAACGGTAACATCATATAAGAGGATGGGGAAAAGGGATATTAAGATACTACATCGTGAAAATAGGCTGTTTAGGAAGCTGATAGGACAGGAATAGGACTGTTGGTCGAAGGGGAGGCTTATGACATCACGGACACGAGAGAAGGGTATATAACATAGAAAACGGGCTGGGACCGCACCTCCGGACCTAGGGAGACGACTGAGAGGTACGACCCGTGCTCAATCTATGCGGTGTGTTTCTCGGAATAAAACTATTCTCAACTTAGTCGTCTTCTTGACTGGTCTTCACAACAACACAGAAGAAGGAGACCAGTGTCCGGAGGGTCACACACAACACAAGGAAGAATTCAATGAATCAATCCTCCCAAACTAGCGTTAATGGAATCAAACATTATTCACAGTTGAATCTCGATTTAACGTTCAACCTTCCGACCAAATGCTCAGAGTTTGGCGTAGACCTTGCGTCTGTCATTGCGCCGATAACGTCGTATAGATTGCCATCGAACTTTCATCCATCAAAAATGGAACAAAATCAGTATACCAGAGATTAACAGATTTACCAGCCGCATTATACGACGCTTTACAACAGTCATTCGTGACACTGGATTCTACACACGTTATGGACCTTTTTCTAAGAAAATTGTTGTTTCCACCCCTGCACCACAAAATGTTATTCCAGATATGTGGCGGATTCAAAAGACAATATATTAGACATGACCACATGGTAGAAAAATGAATTCTGTGTAATTAGTATGATTATATAAATCATATGAATATACATGTTTTAGTGAAATTATTATTTCATCAAATTTGCTAAACTTGTGTTATCCACACACACACACACACACACACACACACATGGTATCACAAGCGAATATCATATGGTAGAATGTATTGAAATTACATAATAGCTGAGGCCATAGTTATTTTATTCCCTGGTTTACGGATCCGCCGACCCGAAAATAAAAATAATTATTGTTATTACTAGTATATTGCACCGACAGTGTACTAGTCGTTAGACAATTTTAATAATAAATTATGAAGGAAAAAGTCGCATACTTCATCAGAGAACATGAACGTGGACCGGCAGACATTGGTTGACACAAAGTCGAAGCCAATTTGATTTGTTACTGGTAAATATCCATGTCAAATTCATAAAAACTACTACTATTGACAAGCAATACTTTGAAAGTAATTGTGCATTCAAATCTGAACAATTTATGTGTATTGGTGTTTATAACAACTACTGACAATTATTTTGATCAATTATATATATTTTTTGTCAACCGACCATTCATAATCTCCAATTTTTTATTATTTTTAATTTTGGACACGACCGACTAGCCTAAGTGTGAAATAATATTTATTTTTATTTTTGATCGCCCGAGCTAAAATTGTCACAGTAAAAGCCGTAAACCAGGGAATGAAATAACTATGGCCTAAGCCTTTAATGTTTTAGTTTCCCTTAATAGGCGTTAAGTTACGTTCGCCTACTGTAAACCGTTTATTTATGTCACTCAACTGTTTTAGATTGTGCTCAATAATTTAACAGACTAGAATACAACTAAGTAATATTCATATTTAACTCACAATATTTCTGCTAGGCGCACTTGCCAAGGGGCAAACCCCAACAGCGAGTCTATTGGGCCAAACTTTATCACCATATCTGGATCAGGAAACCTGTGTATATCTAGAATAAGTGTAAAGTAGAATAAGTTTCAATGTAATGACATATTTTATTATTTTACTTAATGAACTTTCTCCCACGTAGAGTCCTATCAACATGGCGGTGTCCAGCCAGACAAAGGTTGCGAGTTGAATTACCATTAAATCACTTTGTTTATTTCCTTAACCCTTTATTAATAACTGCATATGAATAGAAATCATCCCTGGACCTGACTAACAGTTACCAAGTTTCAATAGAAATATACGCCTACATCAACCTTCATTTAACCCTCTCCCTGCTGGACTAGGCACAGGCAATGCTCTTTTGGGCATCGCCCGTTGCCTCCAGCTTTAAACATAATTTATGTTCAGTTAGTTGTGTATATGTCTAAAATAAGTTATTCGTATCAAATGTTGATTAACTGTTGTATTACAAACCTATCTTGCCGTACGAACATCACATTTTGTATACATATTATACACCGTTCGCATGCTCGCTTTTGCATAGGTGTACAAATATACATATAATTATGTGTAAATATAAGCACGTGTGTATACATGTCATGCGAACGCATTTACACACGTAAGCAAATTTACACCAGGAATAAATCTGCATGTTGTCTGGAGGTCATTCAAATGTATGTTTGCACATATGTAAATGTTCCTGTATGTCAATGATGTCATGCAAACGCATAGCAATAATACACATGTACACCTTTCAGGTTTCACGAGTTTCAAGGCAAACAATCACAGCTATAGATGATAGTTTTTGACCGAAATTGAGCTAATTATAATTAGTTTACATATATTATTTGTCAGCGTTTTTGTATCTTCAAATATAGAGTAAAGACGCTTGACACCCATCGGCAATGTAAATGGTAGTTTTTGACCGAATTTGAGCTAATAGTCCAAAGTTGTATTTACTGAATGTGCTACGAAGGCCACATGGCGTTATAACCAGGTGAACGATTTACAAATCCAGCCGTTGAACGATTGCCAGTTGGAAATTTTACTCTCGCTTCGGGCTGGTAATATTGATTGGCCGTTCACGATCCCATACCGCAAGCTTACCCTGTAGCATTAAGTCCACATTATGAGGCAGTATGTCTTCAGTGCGGTACTGGTTGGCGGCCACCATTCTACATAACTTCCTGGTCAACTCCACCACTGTCTGCTGGCCATCGTCCATGGAAATAAAACGTACCCTCACCTGACGCGTCCTCGACACTCCTGAAACCACACTAGCCGCGTCTACATTTCGACTAAAGCTCAACACATGCATATGCATTTGGGTGTTCACTTTTTTCATAAATGGTATCTAAATTGAGCACCAGCGTTTTGTTATTTGTTCTAGTTCTTTTTATATCCTTATATTTAAACTATTGTAATATTTTCTTACAAGCATTTCACAATTCAAACGAATAATTTCACAAATCAAGAATGTGACAGAAATCCGTCTCTGTTACAAATCACGAAATGACAGAATACCTTAACTGTTAAATTATCATAATTGTTACATACTGTAAATCAGGAAATTCAAGCGAGCAGGGTATTAATGCGAAAAATGCGATTGGTGTATGACAGCATTTAATTCCTACGCATTATGGAAAATAATGAAAGGTACGTCCGGGAAAAAAACATGAATAGAGGCCTGGTCAATCGCATTTAATTGTTGTCGCATTTATGTCTAAAACTTGAGGTCGCATTAAATTAATGACGCATTAATTTCCTGATTTACAGTATATATTGAGTATCAATGGTTTTGTATTTTTTCATTTTTATTTTTGTTTCATTGCGTTTTACAAAAGGTTTGTACTGCAGTCGTAGACTAAAGACGTAGACTAAATACGGGCGTACGTCATGCTTTTACTGTCGCAAGAAATTACGTACACTTCCGTTTACTCCGCGACTACAGTAGACTACGTGTGAGACCAGCTGATGACACTGTTGTGAATTACAGGCTTGTACTGGAGTCTGTAGACATTTGGGAAATATAGAACGCTGAAATGTATATAATGTCCAATAGTCTGTGTTGAGTATATTAACGTTAGAGTATTACAGCGTTAATAAATGTGTCTTACCTTCCTCGTTTACTTCCGAGATGGAATTGGAAAGGAGCTTTACTTGGTATTTCCAGTGATCTGCACCCAATATTTGCTGTTTAGTTGTCTCTACTTCGGATTGTAGTACATCTCTGTTCATCCCTATTATACCTAAACATCAGCAACATAATAATGACCTGCAATACCATCAATTAAACTATACCGGATAATTATTTTAAATTTCTGTATCAGGAGATAGAAATAAAATAAATTTTAAAAGATTTGATATGAAAATATTTAAAACCAGAGGGATGTGCGGGAAAAGGAAGCTTGTTGCCAATATACTTTTGAAGGCAATTCAAATGTACATATTTTCAAGTAAATGTACGTTTTACCATGAAATATGTCAACAAACTTTTAAATCAGCTATATTGCACATCAGGACCATATGTGTCATGTGTACAGGTCAGCTATAGTGTATTCTATTGCTAATAGTTGGGAGTTGTAAAGCCAAAGGTTAACCTCGAGTTAAACAGCGTTTACACCGAGCCCGATAACGATAACGAGAAAGACTCAACAACATGTGTCCTCTGTGTCTTACTGATCTCACACCTGATAATCTACCTAATTATAATCTAAGAACAAACTCCAAATGTACAAGACCATCTACTTTCAAAAGGTCATTCATAACGTCTACCCTGCAAATGTGGAATCAATTATCAATATCTACCTGAAATATTATTTCTATTAACATGTTTAAATCTTCCATAGCAGCACTTATTGACTGTGCTCCCAATTTTACATGTGGAAATAGATTGTTAAATATTGAACATATTCGCTTAAGACATAGATGTAATAACTTAAACGCTGATATTTTTCTAGTAAATTTATCAGAAACTATGCAATAGCATTGTGGTTGTGCCTATGAAAATAACTATCACTACTTTATTCAATGTCCATCTTATGTCATGTACAGACACGTTGTTTGGTTGTATTCAATTGTGTGTGGGACAACCAGATTTATATACTATTCTTTTCGTAGCCATATTTTACAATTTAAACAAAATGAAACAATATTTATTTCTGTTCAAGAATATATTAAAAAAGCTGAACGATTTGTAAAGTAGTAGTGTGACCATGGTTTGCTATTGTACATACATGTAGTAATGATATTTATTTCTTGCTGTATATACCCACCCTTATATAATAAAGAATTATTTTTTACACGCAATGTTTTGTACATTATATATTTCTTGTTTGTATATATTTCACTATATTTTTGCACCAACTATATTATTATAAATTGTAAATAAGGAGAAGACTTAGATAAGTGATACGCTTTTGTCTCATCCTGCTGAATTTGTGTCAATAAAATATGTTGAAATCAAATCAAATCAATAAAAACGTTCCGAATTTAGTTTCGCCGTAGCCGTCACACTAACGAAATCTCATTATTGTTATTGTCGCAGTCCAACAGGGTATAAGTAAGGGTCTACTACACTTTTTTTCTCGGTGTAACTGCGTCTTTACGAAGTTTCTTGCAGGATAACACATGGTTCTGCATTCTACATAGTGAGCGCGGAAGGTCGCGGGTTCGATCCCCGGTCGCGTCATACAAAAAGACGTTAAAAGATGATACTTGATGTTCCCTTGCTTGGTGCTCAGCAAGGATGGTCGGCTCGGAATCAGTATACTGTGTCTGAGTGGGGTATCAATGTTCTATCCGCGGCATGATTTCGCAGTGGGCTAGCACTATAAAACCTGATGGAACTCCACACTAGTACAATAGTACTATATGCATGCAAGCCATGATGCGAGTGAAAAGAAAATCTTGAAATTACTTTAAAACCCAAATCAAGCAACAGAGCGAGTGGATCTGTATATTCTACACCATCTATCGTTACCACCCGACGTGTGGAGTTTTATGAAGCTGGTAAATGAAGCTCATCTATGGTTTAGGTCTATTGTCAGTAGCTCACACGATGTAGAATTATCCAGCAGAGTATATGTAATGTAACCATATGAATGTTTTACCATTTCCATGTCAGTTTTCATTGGTGGGCCCAGAGTTCAAACGTTGCCGAATCACAAGTTAAAAAGTACCTGTCTACTAAACAAAGGAAACTTTATTTTTCACGGACATTCGTTTAATTACGAGATAAATAATGTTGCTTCTACACCGTCTTTCACCATAAATTTATTTTTATTAAGTCACGTAATTTGGTTGTACGTTCTAATTTACACTTCCACATGGGCAAGCCTATCAAATATCACGTGAGCAACATTTTGTAACGAAATACGCAGGAATTCTCGCGTTCAACTTAAGTTGAACGTGGGAAAACTAGAGGTCTCTAGCGACTATTATCATGCTTCTTTTTTCTTTTATCCTGAAATCTCAAAGCTATCATTAGTACATTAGTACGCCTGCGTTTCACGTAAGAATCGTACCAATAGTCCTACTGTAAATCGTCTACTAGAGACTTGCATCATAGTAAAAGCATCCGTAGTACTACTATGCATAGGGCCTACTGTACAACCCGTTCGAGCAACAAGCTGAGGGTGTCTTACCACGAATGTCGTACAAAGTGATGTAGGAGATCCCAAGAGCTACAGACCAGACGATGATGTTGGCAAGATCGCTGTATGAGTAGTCATTCTCTGCCACGACTAGACCCAGGTGGAGAGGTAGTTTCTTCAAACTTCTAGCATCGGACCTAATTCTTGCCAGGCCAGTTTTCATTGACCAGATGTTGCGCGGGCTATGACATTGGTATACCAGCTGGCGTACGTTTAAACACAAGTCTATAGTATACAGGACAAGCTGCAGGAATAGTGAAAGCAGCATCATGAATAGAGGCGATTGCCACAAAGTTATAAAACAGTATCTGCAGTACACATGTACTTCGATAACGAGGAAAATCCAGACGCATGCAATTAATTTTGTTACTACGACCTCAATATCATGTAGTACATGGAAATGCACATTTAGAAAACATGCATTGTGTTCTCGGGTATAATTAGCAATAGAGCAACATATGGAGTCCACATTTACTAACTTAATTAGTCATATTTCCGTGATGGTCCGACAGCCTTGTTTACATCTCGTGACCGTACAAAGCCAATTCTAAATATGTGACGGAGCTCTTTATAATGACGTCACCCCTACCTGAAGAGCCACACTGACAAAGGATTACACTCCAATACCAGATTTGAATGTTTACGCCGATAAATAGGATAACATTATTTCTATGGGATATTTACTTCTAAAACACACTCGATTAATGCGGCAATTCCCCCAGATATAGTCATCTATTCAAACTTACGTTTTCCTGCCTAGTAATAAGTAAGTATCGAAATAGAAATGTTTCAACCAAATACAATAATTAATAAAACGTATTGTTTTATTTGGCATTCAATTGGCATATATATATACATAGTGCTTATGACTTTGAATTTTAGATAAAATTCACCAATGCATCAGTATCATTCACAAGCAGTAATATTTACAACATAGTTCTACTCAATGCAAATGATAATGTTAAGTGAGTATTCTTTAGACGGAAATCAGATAATCATTTATTTAGTTCTATCCAGGGAGGTGCTATAAACCCCATGAAGATCATATCATAGCATAGCAAGTGCAAATGTTTCTATGAAATGTAAAATCATATATTGTGATGTATTCTTGCAGTGATGTATTCCTGCAATGTCCAACGATCATCCAAGCAACCTATTTACCAAATCATGGTTCTTGCTTCACCATGCAAATAAATCTACAAATCAAAAAAAAATATCATTCGAAATAATTTGATATACAAGATACAAACATAGTGAAACACGAACCACAATGTGGCAGAAGTAAGAATATTCACTCTCTTCCTCCGTTTCCATTTACTCACAAAGGCTACATTACACACTGTATACCTCATACAGACTGCACACAACTGGATGCCCCATTCATGAACCCTAACATCTGATCTTCCATCCTCCAGACAGACCATTATGCCTCGAGCACTTGACGGATGTTAAGTAGACACAATTGACTGCGTTTACAGGATGCTAATCTACATTCTCAATATCTTTTCTTTACATAAATATGTATTGTCATGCTACATAATGTGTATTATACATCGTGACATTACAATTACACATACTTTTATATGTGGAAACTAAATCTTTTTAACATAATAATTAACAAACACTGGTGTATCAAGTAAACTATTGAATAGGTTTAACCCTCTGCCTGCTGGATTAGGCAAAAGCAATCCTCATTAGGGCATCTCCAGTTGCCTTCAGCAGGGAGAGGGTTAATTATGGTCTACATAATTTCTAATTAATAACATAAAACAATACATACACAACAGTCAATAAATTATTGGGGACATAACTAAATTCGATGAAATATATGAACAGAGCTACTAACATGATTAACAGTAGTTTTATCCCACAGGAGTTTTAACTCTAGATACTCTCCCCTTTCACACTGGAGAACATCATGCTACAGTACATCATTCTGCATATAATATTGTTTGTATCCGTCATTCTGCATATAATATTGTTTGTATCCCATAGTGGAACTCTTAGACCAAATAGAACACACAGAATAAACCAAAGCAGCAGACACAATGATATATAACGACTGCTAGGCTGTCCAACTTTTCAAAATATGGCTCATGTCCCATTCCTATCACATTTCTAAAAGAAGAAAATTATTTCTCCTTATTTTCTATTTCTATTTCGATACTTACTTCTAAAACACACTCGAATAGTCCCGCAATTCCCCCAGATATAGCCA
>JAUTBT010047827.1:0-16290 GCA_032361225.1 Lepetodrilus schrolli | reverse complement strand
TTTCCTCCTGCCCTAAACTGACAAGTCGTGATATAAGTGAAAGAATCTTGAAAGCGACTTAAAACCCCAATCTAAAATAAGAAAAGAAAAAAATATGTGTATACATGTGTTGGTAATCCACTTACTAGTTGCCTCCCTTTACCCAGGTTGTATTTGCTTCAACACGCCAACAAGCTGACTCGAAATCCTACAGATGAAATATCCAAGAAGAAGCTGTACGAACACCTCAACACTGGCACCAACGGGTTGTGTACCGGAAAGACAGGAACATGTGTGGAGGTATTCATATAGGGGGCGTCGTCACGTGAAGCATAGTTCTCTTATACCACACCAATGCCACTGATGCAAGTCACCAAGTTTTATTGGCGGATTATTGATATCTATCTATCTATTGAGTGTTTCATACATTTTTTTTATATTAAAAAAAAAATGTGTCTGTCCACCAAGAGCAATAGTTA
Source organism: Lepetodrilus schrolli (assembly GCA_032361225.1). Lineage (NCBI taxonomy): Eukaryota > Metazoa > Mollusca > Gastropoda > Lepetellida > Lepetodrilidae > Lepetodrilus > Lepetodrilus schrolli. The sequence goes on along the minus strand of JAUTBT010047827.1, from coordinate 15,832 downwards.
ATTAGTAATCTGATATTTATATTATTACTAATATATACTACTCTAGTTACTAAAGTTATAAATGGAAGTCTATTATCAACTGGCGGTTGATTTGGTGTCATCAAATGGGTGGTTTAGCAATCTGATATGCTAGCGTAATCTATGTACCCATATATACCTATTATATAAAACAGGTTTATATACCTATTATATAAAAACAAGGTTTGGCACTGATAGCTTCCACTCTTCTCATGGGGGCGTGTACTATAATACAATCCTAGGGCGTGTACTATAATAAACGGTGAGGGCGTGTACTATAATAAACAGTGAGGGCGTGTACTATAATATAAACTGAGGGCATGTAGTATAATATTAACCGAGGGCGTGTACTATAATATAAACCGAGGTAATATAAACCGCGGGCGTGTACTATAATATAAAGTGAGAGCGTGTACCATAAAATAAACTGAGGGCGTATGCTATAATATATACTGAGGGCGTACACGATAATATAAACCGATGGCGTGTACTATAATATAAAGTGAGAGCGTGAACCATAAAATAAACTGAGGGCATATGCTATAATATCAACTGAGGGCGTACACGATAATATAAACCGATGGCGTGTACTATAATATTAAGTGAGGGCGTGTACTATAATATAAACAGAAGGTGTGTACTATTTATAAGATATAAACGGAAAAGAACAAAATGGCAGTATATTATCGACATTTTGCAGAACATGCTTTCCATCAACACAGGTACTGGAGTATAATTCAAGCTCTGTGATCGAAGCTTTGAGAGGAATCGCCAACAGCGACGCTAACAACAAGATCTGGATGACATTCCTATGTAGTCAGGCCGTGTACAGCTCAATCAATGAGGTAAGAACGTCGGGAATCCAACTCTGAATGAGTATGCCCCGAAATATGTATTTTCTTTTGTCAAGGTATCGAACACCAACTACAAACTGTCCTACATGTTCTTATCACCACATGACGTCTAACTACTGATATCTGTTTTTGTATTTTAATTTACATATATATATATTTTTTATCTCATCCTAGAATCAAGTGATACAAGACAAATCACCCATTGCACTGATGAAATCAAAGAAGAATGCCATCGAGAGAATGGGAATGCAATCATCTCATGTAAGTTTGTATAGATTTGTCTGCAGTTTCTGCAGACGTTGGAAACAATATACACAAACCTGTAGTCAGTTACACTGACTAGCATTGAGAGATGTAGTCTACGTTGCTTATACAAAGATGATAATATGTTCATCAGTCAAGGGTATGTTCAATAGAGCCTTTAACACGGCCAGGCTGTCATGTTGCCATATTTAGTATACTCAACATTTAGTATACACCAATATTTAGTATACTCAACAAAATAAATTAACGGCCAGACAAATATCTTGTGGTTAAATCGTTTCATCAGATGTTGGAAGTCAGATTGAGGAATCTGGTGCTGTTCTTCCAGTACCTGGAACTTGTAGACGTTTGGAAATAATTCGGTGTTAAAATAATAGAAAGTTAAATTTATGTGTCCCAAAAGGTTACTGGAAGAAAATAGAACGAGCTCCTCTGTACACATGCCACGTTGTTCTGAAAGCTGAAGATGCGTATTTATGTCTTGGATAACGCCAGTAGTTGACCTCAGTAGTGTTGCTGAATACTACTTCTGCAGTGTATACATGACTGTTCGTGATGATATTGCACGCAACGATATTATGGTTCTTAGGAGTGCTATTGAAAAGTGTGATTTGCATTTGCATCAGTTTGTGATTATTTTGACTGAAATTGGTGTATAATTAATGACGCAACACCTAAAAACACACTTGTAATAAACAGAAAACTTTATGGCAGCCATCTTTGATTTTACCCCAAATAAGTACTTTCGCAGGGTACTTTTGCAAGAAGGTCATATGTACATCAATAAATACCAAGAAACTAAACGGATTGGTCCGTCTAGGGTTAACTTCATTTTGGCACCACTGGCTCTCGGACTAATACTGTAAATCAGGAAATTAATGCGTCACTAATTTAATGCGACCTCAAGCTTTTAGACATAAATGCGACAACAATTAAATGCGATCGACCAGGCCTCCATGTTTTTTCCCGGACCTACCTATCATTAATTCCCATAATGCGTAGGAATTAAATGCGGCCATAAGCCAAGCGCATTTTTCGCATTAATATCATACTCGCATTAATTTCCTGATTTACAGTATATGATTTCCTAACTGAATATCATGTTTGTAGATTCGCGATGCTGTTGCCCTCATAACGCATATGGAGAAGATTGAACGAGAGGTAAGAGATTGACTGATAAACTCTCAAATGCATAACGAATATTTATTGAAAATATTTAATCAATCATAGTAATTTATTAATTGACGTTTTGGAAGTCTTTTAACACACATCTTTCAAATATCAACATAAGCTATAATTCAGTCAGATGCTTGCCCCCTTTTTAAGACAATTCTAAACTACCTTGAAGATTGTGGTTTTTTTCTACTTTAAGGTAAAAGCCGGAAAATATTGGACTGAGGTCACGGCTGCTATTGACCTGAAGCAAGAGCGACTGTAAGCTTGACATAGCGTATCAGTCGTCCACATTTCTTAGTAAATGCTTGGATAGTTTAAACACAACCATAAAGCATTTGGTTACAGAATACACGAACATGCACTCGACGCAATGGTTTGGTAGTCCTTGTAAAAGACGTTTCGAGGCAATGTTTTCTAAAATAAATACAGTCATAAAATAAAATCGAAAACATTGTCACGATGCGTGTTTGACAAGGACTAAAGGTTTCTACGGTGATTGATATTTTCGAGGATAACGGATTCGGATAAACTATCTATACGGTATTGCATGCGTTATCAGCACGCCGCCGATTTTGGAGACATGTGCACTATTTATTATTAAGTTTTATTTAATTTAATTTATTTATTAATTTTGTCTTTTTTTTATTATTATTATTATTATTATTATTAAATTGCGATGGATGCAACTATATCCTCTGACAATTCCTTGTTTCAGGAACACAGAGAAGAACCGGGGTCTGAGCTTCACTACTATTGCCGGTGTGGGATCCAACGGGGCGGTCATTCACTACCACCCGACCAACGCAACAGATAAACAGATTACTACTAAAGAGATGTACCTTGTGGACTCGGGGGGACAGTATCTGTAAGAATACGTGATTTGTATTGATCTCATTATCTGAAGGATTTGTGCACATTTCCAAATACTTATCAAATTTCAATTTTCAATCTCCACTTTGGTAAATAATATGTAACAGTGTGGACGAGCCTTATAAATAAATACAAAATTATCATTTCCCATTCCATACAGCTAACAACGATTTGTCATGTACTCATGTTGTCTATTTAAGTGATGGAACCACTGATGTAACTAGGACATTTCACTTTGGGACGCCAACAGAGTATGAAACGGTACTGTTTAATAGCTTTATACAACGGGAAAGAGAGAGCGAGAGAGAGAGAGAGAGAGGGAGTAGGGAACTATAAGAGAGAGTGAGAGTAAGAAAGAGGAATAGAGAAAGAGAGAGAGAGGAATAGAGAGATAAATAGAGAAAGAAAGCGAGAGGTGGTAACAAATCTGAGTATTTTTATGATTTATGTTCTAGGAATGTTACACCCGAGTTCTGATGGGTCATATAGATCTGGCACAACTCATCTGGCCAAAAGGACTTTATGGTGCGTTCTAGAAATAACTGTGCACATGTATAATATTCATACATCCAAAATACTAATATATTTTCTGGTGGTCTTAAAGAATACTGATATTCAACGAATTAGGTAACACTTTATACAGTATTGTAACACAATGAAACTATTTTAATTTTATTTTTCAATTGGGGTTTTTCACTTACATCACGGCTTTTCAGTTTAGGGTAGGAGGAAAACCCGCAACATCCGTAGCGCTGAATGTTGCAGTAAACCTGCGAGCACCGACTGGTACTGAGAAGACCAAGGATGATAGCTGCATTGCCACTCTACAGACATCGCATCCCATCAATATTGCGTCAGAAAGGCAACTTTCGCGAACATTGATGCCGGGGCCCCCGGGGCGGGATTTGAACCCGGAACCTTTGGCTCCGAAGTCCAACGTTCTACCACTGCGCCACAATTAAATTGATATATTTTAAATAGCAGGTAATCTCCATAATCACTCACTTACTCATGCTCAACAACATTAATTAAGTGCCAGGAGCCTTTGAACATTTAAATTCATCTTTATGTTATTTTATCAACGAAGAAGACTAGCACCAGATTCTTCAAGCATGGTTTCCAAATGTGGTAACAAGATTCCCCACAAACTTTTATGTCTGTTCCAGGTCGCGAGCTGGACGCGATATCACGAGCACCTCTGTGGGCAAACGGTCTGCAGTACATGCACGGTACTGGACACGGCATTGGAATGTACCTCAGCGTTCACGAGGGGCCGGGGAGGATATCTCTGACCCACTCAGTCGTTCCCAGTGACCAGCCTCTGGAGGAACACATGTACTTCTCAGATGGTGAGGGATATATTCTGTTAAATTTCTGATGATCAGTAGGCCTACTTCCTAGATGGCCAATGGTCTATTAATCAATGCCAATGGTCTATTATGAGTTATGAAGTATCTAGTTACAGTATTGTCGTACAGGTACCTACTATCAACGGAACAGATGGGTTCCATTGGCCTTCAATATGCTAATCATGACTCACGTAATTACTTCATTACTGTGTTGTAGTTTGACCACATCCCGATTTATCTGACACCGTTCATTATAAGTCGCTTAGTTTAAAAGGCCATCCGTTCACATAGCAGAGGAGCGGATATACCATTTGGCTCCGTGGCGCAATGGTTAGAGCGTCGGCCCGGAGTGCGGAAGGTCCCCGGTCGCGTCATACCAAATGACGTTAAAAGATGGTACTTGTTGTTCCCCTGCTTGGCACTCAGCATTAAAGGGGTAAAGCAAGGACTGGTCGGCTCGGAGTCGGTATACTGTGTCATTGTGGGGTATTCATGTTCTATCTGTGGCATGATACACCAAGTGAGCTAGCACTATAAACATCTATAAAATCCAGACTAGTACAAGCAGTACATATGCATGCAAGCCATGATGTGAGTGAAACAATCTTAAATCCTAAATCAAACAAAAAAAACCACACAAAGCAAAGATCCTTTATGATTATGATATGAGTACAATGTGTATAAATATAATTATTATATGAGTACAATGTGAATAAATATCATTGTGATATGAGTACAATGTGAATAAATACTAATAGTCTACTTATAAATCGTATGACTCCATGCTAATGCATGATCGAAGGTACGTTATTATATCCCCTGTCAATAGATACATGTGCACTCATTTCACCTTCTCAACTTCCTGGGGAATATACAACCCAGACAGCCATTTCAAGCGGTGGAAGGTTTACATTCACAAGCCATATAATACTACCGGGTAACCATTTTACAGCTGGGTGAGATGGAGTAGTGTGGCATACCATGGTATGACCTAGGCTCGAACCCAGGACCTCCAGGCTCACTGCCTCTAGATCACTGCGCTCCACATGCATACTAGCCATATAGCGCTTGGTGAATGGCAGTTTGGGTTGTAAACTAAACGAAACCGAGTACACACTGATTGATTTATTGACCGGGTTGCTAAAATGTAGGGCTCCAAGCATGCTTTCTTGAAACTGTATATGTATTACTATTATTATTATTATTATTGTTAGTGTTATTATTATAGTTATTATTATTATTTATATACTACAGAACCAGGTTACTATGAAGATGGTAAATTCGGAATTCGTCTGGAAACTATCGTGGCCGTTGAAATTGCTAATACAGAGGTAAGACTTTCACTGGCTCCAATCAATGTGTATTAAATAGAGGATATTACACAGATATATCCCGTAGTGTTATATTGCGATTAGACCACACTTTTCAACCATTTCGACCAATGAAATTCAAGGAAATATAAATATTATGGTACAATAAATGCAATAGTCACAGCACACAGAATAGTTCCTGATTCAGCATTGACATCCGGTGATTGCAGGCTTATTTTAACGCTCAAGTTCTTGAAGGCTACTTCCTGTCCTAAATTGACACACTGTGACTGCAATATTTTCCTTTGGGAGGAAACAAATAACAATGTGGATAGTGGATATTTATAACAACATATCTGCATCATCCATTACCAACTGTGACGTACTGCTAATAAACGAAATTGTTACTGGTTTCCTTTTCAATATAAACCAGGCCCCGAGATTACGGTACTGTTTTGAGTTCGATGTCATGCTCAACACTTTGTTCAGAAATCCCTATATGCTTGAGCATGAAATCGTACTCAAAATATTTCGTAATCTACACGTACTTGGGACCTGATCGCAGAAACCTGCTGCATTGTTTAGAGCTTCAATTAATTAAAAATAAAACAAACAATGTTATTTGATGAATAATACTGTACTCTTGTAACTTCCATAGATCTGAAGTAGTCGTAGTGATGGTGTTCCGTATGGTATGTAGGAGTGGTACTAAGATGATTTGTTTTATTCAGCACCCGTACAAACACCGAACCTTCCTAGGCTTCAAACCCGTGACACTGGTACCGTACGAGCCTAACCTCATAAACTTCGACATGCTGAACTCTAAGCAGGTATGCATTTATCCTCCCTGTATCTCTATATCTGTTATTTCACAAATGTTCAACTTAATATATATAGTAAAACATATTCTATGTACTATAAGTTTAGCATGAAATGCATTGACACCCTTATTTCGTAGATTATCTCGGTAAATACTTCATGGAATGACAAACAAAAAATCTAAATTTTTGTATTTCGTTTGTCCTAACCAAAAATAAATAAATATATATTAGCACCAATAATTTTAAAATATCTGTTTATATAGCGAGTAATAAATGATTTTAGGGACGCTTCAGTAGATAAAAATACCAATGAATATTTTTTATTGGATAATGATCCACAGAAACAATGGCTGCTAGATTACCACCAGAGAGTTCTGGACGAAGTTGGACATCTCCTCAGTCCAAAAGCTCTGAAATGGGTCAAAGCTCGAACAGATTCAATGACGCACCAAATATCCGGATCCAAGCAAATCAACTTACCCACTACGCTAATGTTTCTTACCATCTCTATTTTGGCTTGGGTACCATTACTTTAAGAGTCTCTAACATGCACAAATAAACAGCATGATGCTTTAAGACATTTATATGGCGAAATTGGATCACATATTGACGTAATACAATTCTAGTTCATAAATACTAGAACGTAAGTATTCACATCTACCACCGTATGGTCTTTACCGTTAGACATATAGTCTGGGAGTATAACTGCTAATTTTAACGTTTGTGGGAAAAAAGTAATGATTTTTTTTCATTTTTTTTTCTGAATCAGTACACCCCATAATATCTCAGATAAAAATACCCATGTATGGGTAAACTTTTCTTGGCACTTTGAAATTTGGTTTCACAATGCCCACTATATAGGCGTATTGAAATATGGGGTAGGGATAACAAATTCAAGTCTTTAACTAACTTCCAGTGTGATCTCTAAGATCATCATCGCATTGAAATTAATGCGTGAAAATTACATAGGATGGTATCCATAATGAAGAGATTTAGTACGTCAGACATTCAATATACATGAAACCCAATTGACTGACAGCCCGCAGTGACTGCAAGGGTATTATATTACATACATGTATTCAGATGCCAGTAGAGATTTTAGTTAAACGCGTTTGTTTTGTTTATCCAGATACAATCACATGAGATATATGCCAAATGTTGACGTGTACAGAGATGCGTGTGCTGACAGGGCCTACGCTCTACGAAAAGTTCGGCCTGCTGTTCTGGCGTAAAAGTACCTTTTCACTGTGCGATTTGAATATAATCGATTCTACGTTATAATGGACACGTACTTTCGATTTCTTTTTATGACGCCACGTTTACCCTACTATAAGTCGAGCTACAAGTTGTTCATACAAATCGTAGTGTGAGAAGGCACCTTAGATTTAGCTTACGCCACTTCCTGCTATAGCAAAAGCATGGCGTACGTCTATGACATGAGGTTACGAAGCTTCTTTATCAGTAGGCCCACGATTTCATACTCAACTCAAAGTTTTGTTCACAAATCCCCACATCAAATTTCAGCTTGAGCATGAAATCGTAGTCAAAGGTTTTCGTATGGGTTCCTCGGGGCCTGATTTACGCTTAGACTACAGTGCGGTTGTTTCGTTAGAGGTAGGCCTTATATGAAGTCATGCAGACTCAGAACGTTTCCTGACATAATCTTAGATCATTGCAAGTATAACTATCTGTATTATAGGAATACCTGTATAATTATGTTGAGGATAATTTCGGGGCCACACGTATAGGCCTATAATAACAGCAATCGCATTAGTAATTCACCCAAATATGGCTAAGTGTAGTCTATAGTACAAACAAATCCCCACCCGTAACAATATCGCATACATATAATATACTGTATCCATTGTCACTTAATCAGTTTGTCTGTCGGTGATCGTTTGTTTCCAACATCATACCTCTAAAATCAAATTGCATTTGGTCGGAAGTATGTTAATTACTGATTAGTACTATTTACACACATACACACACACACACACACACACACACACACACACACACACACACACACACACACACTGTAGTCTATAGAAGTGTGCCTTTTACGGATCTGTCTGTCTAGTGAAGTGTGTCTTTTACGGATCTGTCTGTCTAGTGAAGTGTGCCTTTTACGGATATGTCTATTTATCGAAGCGTGTCATTTACAGATATATCTATCTAACTAAGTGTGCCTTTTACATATCTAACGAAGTATGTCATTTACACATGTTTCTGTATATCGAAGTGTGCCTTTTACAGATCTGTATATCTATCGAAGTGTGCCTTATACAGATATGTATATCTATAAAAAAAAGTGTGTCATTTTCAAGGTTGTTATATTTTACATCTTAATATTGTCTTTATTTTCAATTCAGAAGTTACCATTTATGTATAACGTAAATATGTGACACAGTTCACTGAACTCGAACACTATTAATAAATGTATGCCACTTTGCACACTTCATTCACATTCTAGATTGTGTGGTCTAGACATATTTTAGTTTTGTCCTCATTATTATATGAATACAAGCTGTCTTATACGTGTAGCATACTGCACATGATTCTGTTCCGGAACATATCTTGATACCTGTCGATTCATATATATCATGAAACTCAATACGTGTAATTCCTTTTGTTATAAAAAACAAGTTCATTCATGATATGACTTCGATACCAGAATCATTATTCTAATTTCTAAAACTGGATGTAATGTATTTTGTTTCGCACTTCCCATTTCGTGTTATTAATCAGTACCAATCGTATTGTTTGTGTATATACAAGTATTTACACAATTTTGTTTATAACATCTACCATTCTCATGATCCTGTGTATATGCGTGTTATTTACTCTTTTAATAAATAAAATATATAATGTCTCGATATTTCTGACGTTTCCATGTTTTGGGCTTCCAACTCTAAACCCATTCTAGAAACCCCGACCAGTATGCTTACTTTTATTTTTAAGGAATTCATTAAGTTATGATTATCGTGATGGAACAGAAGCCATGAGACGTAACTCGTATTTTATCTCATGTAAATAAATCATCCGCTTATAAGGTCAACAATATATATCCTGTGCAAACCTCATGCAATTCTAAACCAACAAGAATAGTTCACGAACTTGTTTCATAATATGTATTAAACATATATTGGGCTTCAAATAAATACAATATTTTACGCATGTAATCATCACATTTATTGAACAATATGATTTTATTACGGCAAATGCGACAATTCCTGCGAAGTACGTCACATAATTTTGTTGATCACGTGATATTTGATAGGGTTGCCCACATTGAAGTGTAAATTAAAACGTGCACCTTCTAATATAACGTTATCAACAACATTATGTAACGTAATATGGAGGCGTTTGAAGTTAATAGCGGGAAAATTAAATATTTCGTATTTTCGTATTTATCATATGTATCGTATCGTAAATTGACAGTATCATACGTGTAAACGGATCAATCCTCGCTTGTGATGAATTTGTGTAATCTACCATCAATGGATATGCCTTCAATGAAATATATGACCATGAGTCCATTCATTCAACGTTTCAGACGAGCACTTTAAATCAGTTTCTTCTTTAGTCGTATCGTATCGTAAATTAACAGTATCGTACGTGTAAACGGATCAATCCTCGCTTGTGATGAATTGGTGTAATCTACCATCAATGCCTTCAGTGAAATATATGACCATGGGTCCATACATTCAACGTTTCAGACGAGCACTTTAAATCAGTCTCTTCTTTAGTCTTGACCTGACAATATTTATATATGTATATTGCGAGTTCAGATGATACAGAAGCGTATTAGGACCACTTCTTTAATATATGTTTATCAAAATATCGATAACTCGATAACATTTAGTTGTACTAGATGATATCGAGTTGTATGTTTGCAATAACTCAGCATAACTCAGCGACTGATATCATAATATGAACACGATATTGGTGTTAATAGACCAATGACACCGTGTAGAATATAATTATTATCTGTTTTGAAACCTTTATGAAATATCTCGTTGTGAGAGAAACATTAGTGTAAAAACTTTGGTACTGTAAATCAGGAAATTAAATGCGTATGAATTAAATGCGTCCATACGCCAATCGCATTTTTCGCATTAATATCCTGCTCGCATTAATTTCCTGATTTACAGTATACTTTTCCAGCACAATGATGATGGGGGTAATTGACAGTATAGATATATTTCGAGATAATGCCACTGGCGATATATCTAGTGGTGATTATAGCGGTATGCTTGTGTTAATAATATTACTCTCTTCCAATATTCAGTTATATGGCTTTCAGTTCATTGAGCAGGGATACGTAAATCATAATTATGTTAATGATATTATTCCGGCTCTCAATGATAGGGTGTTGGGGTTCATTGAGTTTGGATGCGCAAACTGGCTATAGTAGCCTGTAGATTCCATTCATAAGTATTCTATAATTGTCCCATCGCCAATCACGTCACATTTCTTCTGAAATCCCCCCCACCCCCTTCTAATTTACTGTAAATCAATTAAAAAGATGTTTTAAGTTATAGGCAACCTATTTTTCACAGTGAATTTGAATACCTTGCTGTACGTCCAGGGTCGTAGCTAACCGGAAGCGCAAGGGGCAATGGCCTCCTTGGAACTTTAGAAACTTATTTTTTTCACACGTGGTATTATTTACATGAACATTCTTAGTAGGCTTTACACACACTATTTAAATTTTCGTTATAAATATAAATTTATAAATGTAAATTTTAGTTGATAAAGTCTCTGGCTAGGCTCTGGTATTTACATATTTGGTCGTGTTTTCCTAATAAGTTGGTTGATTGCAAGACACTTTTGTATTTCACAGAATGGATTCTGTACGCATGGAATAGTCTAACATTTCTCATTGATTTCGCAGCAGTATGTTTCAGTTAAGTATGATTGTTCACTGAAGTACCAACGATTTAAACGTCATGGTGATATTTGTGTTCACGAACGTCATAGTAAAGTTATTTTCAGAGCCTTAATTAACTGTGCGACAGGATCTCATTCGAATCCCCATGGTACAACTACGTACCAGGTCTGACAATATAGCGACCTCATATATCGTACTTCACCATTGCTTATTTAAGAAAAATAATATCAACTATCAACCGTCAAAAATATGTGGATATATATCGATTAAAACTAATCAATTAGTCAATAATTAATGGGTGCACATACATGTATTTAACAGTATGAAACCATTTCCAAATTTCGAATCAGAAGTTATAGGCCTACTGTAAAACGAAAACAAAACTTACAAAATGACTGTTTATCCAAATATATTTGATAATGGGGATAGCATATTAAAAATTTAGGCCTATTACTTATGTTTAACCAAATAGTGCAGGATATTGCATCTCTTAACAACCAAATAAAAAAATTTAGTCCCGATAATTTGCCTGCCCCAAAAGGGAAAAAGAAATAGCTACGACCCTGACGTCTCGAATGGAGTAAGTACTGTTTGTAGATAATGATTATCAAGTTCAAAGTTCATTTGTTTTGACCATTACATATCTATCAACTGTCTATTGATATTGATTTGACTGCGCGATAAAATATTCTATATTAATGTTTCGCTCGGAAACTTGATGTAATTAAGGATAATGTTGTACTATTAATGCACTTGTAATAACTTAATTACTTAAAAATATTAATTGGGAAACGTTCAAAGTTCACTGATATTAATGACGCAAAATAAGATAATATTATTATTTCTACTACTACTGCCAATAGTATTGAGAAGCTGTGAAATGTGAAATAATCTTGAAAGTGGCTTTAAACTCCAATTAAATAGTATTATGTAGTTCCATAGTTTAATGAAATGGGGGTGGGACTGAGGTGGTGGTGGTGGTGTGTGTGTGTGTGTGTGTGCGTGTGTGTGTGTGGTGTGTGTGCGCGCGCGCGTGTGTGTGTGTGCGTGTGTGTGTGCGCGTGTGTGTGGTGTGTGTGTGTGTGCGTGTGTGTGCGTGCGTGTGGTGTGCGTGCGCGCGTGTGTGTCTGCATGCGCGTGTGTGGGTGTGCGCGTGTGTGCGTGGGTGGGGGTGGGGGGTGGGGGGTGGGGTAGGAGTGCCATTTGAAGCGTATTACGCATGACGCCGGGGAATGTAACCGCCTACACTCTGTTAACCTACAGATACAAAGTAATACCTATCTGTATTAACACATATCTGTAATAATCCCTATGTATCAAAACCTATCTGTAATAATACCTATCCGTAATAATACATATCTGTAATAATACCTATCCGTATCTATCTATAATAACCTTATAATTATAAACAGTTTTATATTTTGCACTTATTATTATCCTGAATATTTTCAATATTTTTTATTTTAATTTCTGTATAACAGTCTTCTATGGTTTAAACATACCTTGGCTCATCTACGAGATATATGAACTCTTTAATCGAGATCGGTAATGTGCACAAAGAACATCAACAAAAATAAAATAAATAGATAAAAGCCAAGATATACACAGTTAGTAATTCTTGATGTGAAAAACTAAAGTTTTGTCATAATCAAGCAATTATTATATAATATTTGCTCGATGTATATTCTAGTTACGTTCTAAATGAAGATGAAAGTAAAGGTTATATATGAAGACAATCAAATACTTTGATGTGTATTTATTGTAGTTAATCTATTTATTAGTATTTAAAAAACCGCATCTTATATTATCTTTATCAGTTATTCATCTAGGAGCGGTTTCCATAACAATTTTATATACTTATCTTCTTGAATAAATTATTAAATAAAAAACAGAGATACTATCTGAAGAATGTCTATTTTATTGATGGCTGTGTATCTAAGGTGTATTAATATATAATTATGCATCAATTCCCAACAACAAGTTCAAAGTGCCTTGAAGATACAGTCTACTGCGCACTGTTCAGACGGCGCTTTCCTCCCAAATATATTCAGTATGTGTGTAAATACGCTGTAGGATGAAGCCATGTAAGGCTTATGACATATATATTTCACACGAGACAAAACTCATTATGAATAGTACATAATAGTTTGGTATGAAATGCATTGATAGTTTGATACCCGTATTTGGTTGATTATCTTGGTAAATCCTTTTTAGAATGAAAAAGAAATACATTTTATTTCTTATTTTGTACTACCTCATCAAATATTTATTTTGCACCATTAATAAAACAAAACAAAACAACATCACCAACACACTTTGAGCAACTATAGTATATATTATTGAATGCAGAGTGGAGAGCGGTATTAGTCCATGAAAAATGACTAAATGCCAAAAAAGGGACTAAATGCCACTATGATTTTTAAATAGACCGACGCTTAGTGAGTATGAAATAAGGTGATGGGTATTTCAGATGCCCAGATAAATACCCTTTTGGGAGGCATTTTTAAAGATGACCGCCATTTGTAAAGTGCTCGCATATGTATAATAAATTATGGTCTGAAACTACATCTAATTGTTGCAGATAAAATCTGCTGGATTAAAATAGTGTAATAATGATACTCGCATCCATCAATATGCTTTTCATAATCATTTTCATGTTATTTTCTGAAAAGTTATGAAAAATTGTACCATAATATATAAATTTCCCTGAATTTGATTGGTCGAAATGGTTGAAAAAGTGTGGTCTAATCGCAATAACACTACGGGAAATTTCAATTAGACTATAGAAGAACAACTGGAATAATCACAGCGTAAGAAAATTAATTGCCAGATCTATAATTAAAATACAAACAATTCAAAATGGGTAACATGCATGCTAGTTTGATGAATACCGGTATCTCAATGTTAGTACGGAAAGTTAGAATGAAACCCTGGGAGAACTTGACGATAATTTTAATGTAGTGCTCTAACAGTATGAAGAAAATGGTAAGCAATTTAGGTTCCATTAGGAGGCCTACATGGGTATCGTTTCGCGTAGCTCTACTACGAGACTAGTCTATAACGCTCTCGTAGCGATCTTTTATACATGAGGACCGCAGGAAACTGTTCATGGTATTAAATCTTCATAAATGTAAAACAAAATACTAGTAATAAAAAGACCCCGAAATGTATATCCATAACCAATAAAAGATTATTAATCTTTAAGATGTAGAACGGAAGTGGCCACAATACTTAGCATTTCCGTCTTTGAATTCTATGGCCCCAAATCACCTGAACATAGATACCAGATTTAATATTCTAGGCCTTGTTGTAGCTGAGTTGTATGGCAGAGTAGTTAATGGCGGAGGCCATTTTGAAAGATGGCGGTCATGGGTAAAGACTGCATTGAATTCTATAACCCCCAAAACATATAGCCATTGACACAAGAATGAAAATCTGTTTCGGAGTTATTAGCTATTTTAGTAACGTAGGCAGCTACCATTTAACAGTGCATTGCATTGCATAGATAACTACTGCCCTTTAAGAAACTGGAACACATTAAATTATTACGAATAGGTAATATATAGAATAAATATATCACCACATCAACCTGGAGGCATGGTTTGGAGTCTAATAACTAAGATTTATCGAACATCAAAAGAAAACACCTGCAGCAGATAGCATATATCTCAGACAATAAATGGAATGCAGTACAAATCAATCAACTAATACAATATATAGTATATTCCTGTACTAATTTTTATCTCACTAATTCAAGTTCTGTATTTAAACATCTTAAGTTCCACACTGATCAATCAACAGGAATATTTGTTGTACATGCATTAATTATATCATGTATATAAATATCAAGAGATAAAAGATAATATACATGGAACGCAGTGAGAATGTATAAACGATTACAATTATATTATATATACCTGGAATTATTCTTCCGATTATGCATTTTCGAATTTATACTTCCATATGGTGAATATATTACATGATAATATTATATGGAATTATTAACCGAATGGCTTTAGATATCGTATCTATATTAGACGAGCTTCCGCCAGAATAGAAATTATCAGTAAATGCAGGATATAGACGATATTTAAAGACACGAGGTTAATAGTCTCTTTATCATCTAATATCACGCTTAAATACTTCTCTATAACTTAAGTAGAACATGTAGGGCGGGTGGTAGCGCAGTTGTAGAACACTTGGACTTCGGAGCCAAGGTTCCAGGTTCAAATCCCGCCCCGGGGGCCCGGCATCAATGTTCGCAAAAGTTACCTTT